>PVJX010006758.1:0-75325 GCA_004027295.1 Dolichotis patagonum
GACATACCTGATAAAGAATTATTAAATAAACAATTTAAAACGCAACAGTAAGTAAACAACCCAATCAAAAAACATAGGAAAACACATGACCAGAAACCTCTCTATAAAGATGACAAGCACATGAAAAGATATTCAACATTATAAGTCCCAGGAAAATGCACATTAAAACAGGGAGACACCACTATACACCTGTTACAATGACCAAAGTCCAGAACACTGACAACAGCAAGTGCTGACAAGGACGTAGAGCAACAGGAAGTCTCTCCAGCTTTTGGTGGGAATGTAAACTGCTGTAGCCACTTTAGAAGACAGTATGGTGGTTTCTTACAAAACTAAGCATTTTAAATTTTTAAAAATTAAGTTTATCAGATCATTTTTGGTTTACATAATGACCACATTCATCATAGGGAATTTGTACATGCACATGATATATCTTGATTCTTTTGGTTCCCATCCCCCTATCCTACCATCAACCACTCGTCCCTTCCTTACAAAACTAAACATTGTCCCCCCTAAGCCTCATGCAGTCATGGGGGCAGCCTTCTAGAGTTTGTGACTGATTCATGGTTCAATGCTGGGATTATGGATGTCAGTGCTATACCCACATGTGTGTGGCCTACATACAATGTAAGGGGCAGAAAGAGCCTTCTCTGTGCTCCTCTCCTTTCGCTCTTGTTGCTTTTGCTATCTTTTGCTGCCATAAACTGTTGTTCCTCTGTCATGTGCCACTCTGCATTGGAGCCAGCTGAGTACAGCTGAAACCTCCACAAACTGTGACCTTACCTTTCCTTTCTTCATTTTGGGAGTCAGGTATTTTGTCTCAGCAATGCGAGACAAGTAACCAAGATACCAACCAACAATTATGCTCCTTAATATTTACCCAAAGAACTTGAAAATGTGCATCCATGCAAAAACCTGCATACAAATATTTACAGAAATTTTATTGATAGCTACCAAAACTTGTTGAAATTTCAAGATGCCTTTCAACCAGTGAATGGAGGTTGAAGCAGAAAGACTACTTCATGGCCAACCTGGGATACATAATGAGACCCTATTTCAAACAAAATAGCATCAGGGAGGGTGGTGGCATGCCTGTAATCCAAGCACTTGGGAGGTTGAGGCAGGAGAACTGCCATAAGTTCAAAGCCAGCCTGGGCTACATAAGTGAGTTCAAGGTCAGCCTGCACTACTTAGTGAGACCCTGTCTCAAGCAAAACAAAAATGTATGTGTGCTGTGTGTATGTGTACAAACTATGTTATATTTAGAAAATGGAATATTACTCAGTACTAAAAAGAAATGAACTATTAAGCCATGAAAAGTCATGGAAGAAATTTAAATGTTCATTGCTAAGTAAAAGAAGCCAACATGAAAAGTCTGCACACTATGTGATTTCAATTCTACGACATTCTGGAAAAGACAAAACAATAGAGACAGCAGAGGTCATTGGGTGCCAGGAGCTGGGGACACACAGGGATGAACAAGTGGAGCACACATGACCTTCAGGACAGTAAGTCTACTCTGGATGGTGTTGGTAGATGCATGTCATTACACATTTGTCCAAACAAGTTTAGCACACCAAGAGGAAATACAAATGTAAATAATGGACTCTAGTGATAGTCATGTGTCACCATGGGTTCATTCACTATAACACAAGTCCCACTCTAGCAGAGGATGCAGTATATATGTGGGTAGAGAAGACCCAGGAACTGTCTATACTTTCTACTCAAGTTTGTTGTGAATCTAACACTCCTCTAAAAAAGTAAAGCCCAGGGAAATTAGAATGGAAAAGGAGAAGACAGCAGCAAGTCACAGCCTCTTTCAGACCTGGAATTCAGATATCTGGAAAATAACTTAGCAAAGAGAAGGAGAAGAGCTCTGAGAATCAGGAAAAAGCTCACAGGAAAGCTAAAGTTCATGCAGAAATCAAAGGCAACACAGAGAAAAGAATGCCAACTTTGGTTCCGTAGGAGAGGGTCCTGTTTCCATAAACACAAAGTAAACATGAGAAGTGGGCAGCCCAGTACTGAACAATGGCAGTGCTATCAAAACCCATTGTTATTGTAAACTGCAAATACAGTGTGGGGTGTTACACCAAAAATGACTCCCACTTGCACAATAGGCTAAAGTTGGAGAAGCAACCCACTACAACATCCCCCACATTTAGGAGTGGAATAATCAGGAGCCATTGTTATAAAGGGTCTACTGTCCAAGAATAAGCTACTCCCAGAATCAGAAGTCACAGGCCAATCACACTTCAAGGTCTCTGGGGTCACCCTTCTACAGTGACTGGGTAGGAGATAGCCATAAAAGACAGTCACAGAAAGAAGCAGGCTAGGCACTGACTCCCACTGAGAAGTTTAAGCAGTGGCAGGTTCAGGTCACAAAAGATATAGGTTCCATCCTCTAGGTGAAAAGATAGGCTGACCACATGTAACTTTCTAAGAAACTGACTTTGAAAGAGCTAGAATTGAGGCCAGCAGACTGGTTGGCTCCCTTACTGCCTTCTTTCAACACAGAACTCACCAACCATTGTGATCAGAAATATGGATCACTGCCCCATCCTGGCCATACAATAGGCCTCTGGGGGCACCTCACGAGACCCACAAGCCACAAAATTAATTGGAGTCAGCAGTGATTTAGTACATACAGAAGGGCACAAAACCCTGAAAGCCTCTGGAGAGGACATTGCCCTGAGGTAAACAACATACCACAGAATGAATCTGCCCAGCAGAAACGATAGGCAGGACTTTGCATTCACACAGCAAAAAATGTGGAAACACAACAGGTCCTGGTTGTGACTTGACTTACTCTTCCTCTCCCATATGTGGCAAATTCTAATACTACAAGCCCTGCAAAGAAACTACCACCCAAACACTTCAATGCAGAAGAATTTTCTCAGCTCATTTCTATTTGCCTTTTTGCTTTTGTTTTTTGGTAAAGGGGTACTGTTTAATCTCCATGTCTTTGTATAGTTTCTGTGGTTTCTTTTGCTGTTGACTTCTAATTTTGTTTCATTATGATCTGATGAGATGCAACAATTTATTTTATTATATTTGTTAAGGCTTGGTTTATAGCTCTAAATATGACCCATTTTGAAGAATGTTCCATGAGCTGAAAGGATATGTTGTGTAGTTATTGCATGGAATGTCCTGTAGACACCTGTTATGTCCATCTGATCTGTGTTGTAGCTTCTCTGATGCTTCTCTGTTGATTCTTTTGTCTGAAAGACTTTTCTCAACTGTCTAGTGACAGTGAAGTATTGACGTCACCCACTATTATTTTATTGGAACTTATATGTCCCTTTATGTTGAGTAGTGTTTTTATAAAGTTGGGCATATCAATGTTCAGCACATATGTATTTACAATTATTATATTTTCTTGATAGATTATTACCTTTACTAATATAGCATGGCCTTATTTGTCTTGTCTGACTACTTTTGTCTTAAAATCCACTTTGTCAACTATGCTTGCTTTTGGATTCCATTGGCATAGAATATTTTGAACTTACTTTTATATAGGGTAAGCTATAGGGATCTAGATTCAACCTTCTACATGCAGATATCCAGTTTTCCCAGTACCATTTGTTAAAGAGCCTGTATTTGCAGTAATCCTGTAGCTTTCAGTAATATCTGTTGTAACAGCCCCCTTTTCACTTCTAATTAATCTCTATTGTTTGGGTTGTCTTTTTTTTGGCCACATTGTCAAAAGTGATCTACAGATTTGATGCAGTCCCCATCAAAATACCAATAACATTCTTCACAGAAATTAAAAAAAAAAAACACGAGAATTTATATGGAAACACAAAAGATCCAGAATAGCCAAAGCAATCTTAAGCAACACTGGCAAGGCTGGTCACATCACAAGACCCAATTTCAAATTATACTACAAAGTCATAATAACAGCATGTTACTGGCACAGAACTAGGCACATAGACCAATGGAATAGAAACACAAAGAGGATACACAAACCTATGCAACTGTAATCATCTGATTCTGGACAAGGGAGCCAAAAATATAAACTGGAGAATACAGTCTGCTTACCAAATGATGGTGGAAAAACTGAGTATCTATCTGGAGACTGAAACTAGATCCCTATCTCTCACTCTGTATAAAAATCAATTTAAAATGTATAAAATATCTAGATATAAGACCTGAAATTTTGAAGTTGCTAAAGAAAACAGGGGAAACAATTGCAGCCACAGGCATAAGCAAAGACTTCTTGAACAGGACTCCAATAGCATAGGAAATAATAGCAAGAATCAACAAATGGAACGACATGAAATTTAAGTTTCTATACCACAAGGCAAACAATCAACAGAATGAAGAGACAACTTACTAAATAAAGGATCATCTTTGCCATCTACTCTTCCAACAGAGGATTAATATCTAGAGTATATAAAGAACTAAAAAAAAAGCAAATATCCCAATCAATAAATGAACAAAAGAACTGAACAAACATTTCTCAAAAAAAATACAGATAGCCAATAAGTATATTAAAATGTTCAACATCTTTACCCATTAGGAAAATGCAAATCAAAACTACACTGAGATTCTATTTTATCCCAGTCAGAGTGGTTATCATCAAGAATACAAAAAACAGTAAATGCTGGTAAGTATGCTAGGAAAAAGGAACTCTTCTACCCTGCTGGTAGAAATGTAAATTTTATGGCTAATACGGAATAGAAGTACCATTTGATCCAATCATATCACTCCTTGATAGCCAAAGGAATTAAAGTCAGCACAGTATTGTCATACTTGCATACCCATGTTTATTGTGGCACAATTTGCAATAGCCAAGATATGGAATAAGCCTACATGCCCATTAACAGGTGAACAAATAAAGAATATGTAGTAAATATACACAATGAAGTATTATTCTGTCATAAAAAAAAATCTTGTTGATGGGGGTTTAGCTCAGCAGCGTAAGTGCCTGCTTGGCAAATGTGAGGTCATCAGTTTGATCCCAGGCACACACAAAAAAATCTTGTTATCTGCAGAAAAATGGACAGACCTAGATCATGTTGAGTAAAATAAGCAAGACTCAAAACAAATATCTATCACGTGCTCTAATATGTAGAATCTAAAAAAGATGAGAAGACACTAAAAGGGACACTATTATTAGATAAGAGAAAGGGAAAAAGGAGGAGTGAGAAGAGGTACAAAGGTGGGGTAATGGAAGGCATGAATATGATAAAATACATTATATACATTGGAATGATCCCCAAAAAAGGGAAACTAGGGTACGTGTGGAACAAGATGGGTAAAGGGGGATGATTAAAGTGTGTTGTATACATGTACAAATCTGCAGAAATGACATTTATCAATCTATACAACTAATACATACTAATAAAAATATGGAAAAAAATAAAGCCCCTTAAAAAGGCAACTGAAAAAGAAAGCATTTTATCCATCGCTGTAGTATGGACAAGTATTTCCCAAAGGCTTATGCACTGAATGTCAGTTCTCCACAGTGCTACTGTCAAGGTGCGGTGGATAGCCTTTTAAGGGGAAAGTGGATCCCAGCCCTTTACTATTTTTTCGTTTGTTTGTTTGTTTGCTTCCTGGCCATGTGGTGAGCAGTTTTGCTCCACCATGCACTTCCACCCTTACTGCTGCTGTCTTTACCACTACCCAAAGCAATGGGGCCAACAGAAATGGACTAGAGCCTCTGAAGCCCTGAGGCTAATTACTATAAGTTCATCATCTCCAGAGTTTGTCACACTAACGAAGGCTAACACATCTTAAGATCTACATTAAAGTTGACTTTCTGATTTCAAAACTTACCATAATATAGCTACCATAACCAAACAGTGTGGTACTAAAGACAGACAAACTAGGGCCTGGGATTTAGCTCTGCGGCGTAAGCACCTGTCTGGCAAGCACGAGGTTGTGAGTTCAATCCCTAGTACAAAAAAAAAAAAAAAAAAAAAGACAGACAAACTAATGGGGCAGAACAAGACCTCAGAAATAAATCCTCACACATACATGGTCACTGATTTTTAAAGAGTGCCAAGACTATTCAGTGAGAGAAATGGATGGTTTTACCAACAAATGGTCCTAGTAAAACAAGACATCCAAAGGGAAAAGAAAGTCAAAATTGAGCAGCATTGGTTGGCAACACTTAAAATGGCAGGCAGGCCTTGTAAAGCCAGGTATCGTGTCTGCCACCAAACTAGGAACTGAGATGGGCACGTGCTGACCTTGTGTTCTGGCTCAGCTCCAGGCTTCAGAAGGAACTCACTAGCTTCTGGGACATTTATGGGGTCATCCTCTTTGCTTACTGAGGGCATGTGAGACAGTGACCTTTGCACACCAGCCACATTTCTAAACCCACAAGAGATACCATTAACTTCCCTCAAGTTTAACCCACAAACAGAAAATCACAAATGTTGGCCAGGATATGGAGGCACTGCCACACTATTGTTAAGAATATGCACTGTTGGTAGAAATATAAAATGGCACAGCTGCTAAGGAAAACAGTATGGCAAGTCTTCAAAAAATTAAACATAAGCCAGACATGGTGATTTGCACCTGTAATCTCAACTATGCAGGAAGCTGAGGCATGAAGATCACAAATTCATGCCAGCCTGGAAAACTTAATGAGATCCTATCTTCACATTTTAAAAAATAAACTAAAAGGGTTATAGCTCAGCACTCCCTAAATTCAATCTCTCTCTCTCTCTCTCTCTCTCTCACACACACACACACACACACAGTTAAGTGCAGTGAATTATCACATGATGTAATAATTCCACACCTAGGTATACCCCTATTAGAACTGAAAACAGGAACTCAAATGCACTCCTGAACACATATTTTCACAGCATAACCAAAAACAAGCAAGCACTGATAGAGCTACAATGTTAATGAACCATTCAAACGTTATGCTAAGGAAAAGCAGACAGACACAGAGGCTATAAAATGAATGCTCCATTTATATGAAATTCCAGAAGAGGCAAATCTACACAGGCACAAGGCAGACTGGTGGCTGCAGCAAGGAGGAGGGGAAGGTGACTGCCTGCTTAATGATTACAGGGTTTGCTGGAACATGCAGGGTGACAGTTGCACAACATCACAACGCATAAAGTACGCACTTTATGTTGTATAAACTTCATCTTAATAAAAATTTAAAAAGACAAGGTCCTATATTGTGTCAATATTTCAGAGGTTTGTCTTCATTCGTTAATATTTTCCACTCAATTTTTTCAATTAACTAAGTTTAGAGCCGAGGATATAGCTCTGTGGCATAAGTGCCTGCCTGGCAAGTGTAAGGTCCTGAGTTGGATCCCTGGTACAAAAAAAAAAATTAAACTAAGTTTATTGGCACATGTTAGATACACATAATGATCACATTCATCACAGGGATAGATCTTGATTCCTCTCCCCTCCCATACCCCCTTCAAACTCTCTTCCCCTCCTATTTACAAAAGCTTTATTTCCATTTTTTTCCTTTTCTTGGTTTTTCTTTTCCCTTCCTTCTTTTCCCCCTTGCCCCTCCCTAGTACCCCTTCCCATTTGAACATTTTCTTTCTATTTCACAATATCTATTATATTTTGGTTCATATTCACTCTTTCAGTTTCTCACACAAGAGAAACACTGTAATATTTGCATGTGTGTCCAATTTATTTCATCAAATCTTTGCCTACACCTGTGCCTTCAGGAGTTCTACCTATTTTCTCTTCTAGGAGATTTAGTGTTTCTGTTTTAACATTTAGATCTTTGATCCATTTTGATTTTAGTGGTAATAGACATGGGACTAGTTTTAGTCTTTGTCATGTGGAAAGTCAGTTTTTCCAGCATCATTTATTAGAGATTATCTTTCTTTCAGTGAAAGTATTTGGCCCATTTGTCAGAGATAAGATGCCTGAGTGTTTAAAATTGTCTCTTCATCTTCTACTTTGTTCCACTGATCCTCAGGTCTGTTTTTGTTGTTGTTACTGTTTAGTTTTGTTGCCAGTATCATGCTGTTTTTCTCAAAGTAGCTTTGTAGTATAGTTTCAAATGAGGGATTATGATGCCCCCTGCCTTGCCTCTGTTGCCTAGAACTGCCTTTGCTAGTCTAGGTCTTTTCCAGTTCCAAATGAATTTTAGGATTGTTTGTTCTAATTGTGCAAGATACACTGTAGACTTTTTTACTGGTATTGCACTAAATCTGTATAATAACTTTGGAAGTGTGACAATTTTCACTATGCTGCTTCTTCCTATGCAAGTGCAAGGGATATATTTCCATTTTCTGTTGTCCTCTTTGATCTTTTCCAGAGTACTGTGACTTTTAATTTTTTAATTAGATTGATTTTAGGTATTTCATTTGTTGGATACTACTGTGAAAGGTGTAGTTTCCTTAATTTCCCTCTAAGTGAGTTTGTTATTTTTGTACAGGAATGTTATTGATATTTGAGTGTTGACTTTGTATCCAGATATGCAATTGAATTTGGTTATTAAATCTAGAAGTCTTTTGGTGGGGTTTTTGGGATTATATAAGTAGAGTATCACATCATTGGCAAATAATGATAATTTAACTGCTCCTTTCCCATCCTTATTTCTTGTATTCTTTCTCTCGTCTAGTTGCTCTGGCTAATATTTCCAGAACTATATTCACAGGAGAGGTGACAGTGGACATCCTTGTCTTTTTCTTGATTTTAGAGTAAAAGCTTTCAGTTTTTGTCCAGTTAGTATGACGTTGGCTGTTGGTTTGTCATAGATGGTTTTTATCAGATTGAGGTAAAGACCAACTATTCTGATTTTCTGTAGGGTTCTTAAATGAATGAGTGTTGGACTTTATCAAAAGTTTTTTCTGCATCTACTGAAATGATCATGTGATTCTTGTCTTTGGCTCTATTGATATGGTGTATTACATTTATTGATTTGCATATGTTGAACCATCCCTGCATTCCTGGGATGAATGCCACTTGGTCATGGTATATAATCTTCTTGATAACTTGTTGCATTCTGTTTGCTAGGATTTTATTATGGATTTTTGCACCTATGTTAATTAGAAAAATTGGCCCGTAGTTCTCTTTTTTGATTGGGTCTTTTTCTGGTTTTGGTATCAGGGTAATACTTGCCTCCAGGAATGAGTTAGGGAAGATTGCTTCTCTTTCAATTTCATTAAAGAGTTTGAGGAGTATTGACATTAAATTTTCTCTAAATTTCTTGTAGAATTCAGCCCTGACTTCATCAGGACCTCAGCTTTTCTTTGTTGGTAAGCTTTTAATTACATTCTCAATTTCATTAACTGATGTTGGGTTATTCAGAATTTTTACATCTTGATTCAGCTTTAGTAATTCACACATTTCTAGGAATCTGTCCATTTCTTCTGTTTTCCGTCCTATACAAATAAAGATTTTTGAAGTAGATATTGATGATCATCTTAATTTCCACAGGATCTGCAGGGATTTCACCCCCTTTCATTCCTCAGTGCACAAATTTGAATTTTTTATTTCCTTTTTTTGATAAGGTTGGCTAAGAGTTTATCAATTTCATTTACTCTTTCAAAGAAACAACTCTTCAATTCATTAATTCTTTACATATATATATATTTTTTTTAGCCTCAATTGTGTTAATTTCTGCTCTGATCTTTATTTCTTTCCTTGTATGGGCTTTGAACTTGACTTGCTCTTCTTTTTCTAGCAGCTTGAGGTGTAGCTCTAAGTTTTTTATTTGCACGCATTCTGTTTTCCTGATATGAGAATTCACTGCTATAAATTTCCCTCTTAAGACTGTTTTCAGTGCATGCCACAGGGTTCAGTATACTGTATTTGCATTTTCGTTTGCTTGTAGATATTGTTTAATTTCTTCTTTAATCTCATCTGTGAGTCATTGGCTTTTCAGGACGGTGTTATTTAATGTCCATTTGTTTACAGATTTTTTTTGCAGTTTCTTTTGCCATTAATTTACAATTTTATTGCACTATGGGCAATAATACAGATTGGATAATTTCAATTTCTTTGCATTTACTTAAGCATGTTCTGTGGGCTAATACATGGTCTATTTTAAAGAACATGCTGTGTGCAGCTGAGAAGAATGTGTATTCTAATTTTGTTGGAATACTCTATAAACATCAATTTGTTCACAAGTTTGGTTCAGTTATGTTATTTCTTTGCTGTTTTTTTTTTCATCTAGTTGATCCATCCCTTTGTGTCAATGTCGTGGTAAGGTCTCCTGTTATAACTGTGTCATTGCTTATTTAATTTTTCATGTCCATTAATATTTGTCTTATATTGTTGAATGCTCCCACATGTGATGCGTATATATTTGTTGTTACCTCTTCCTCTTGAATTTTTCCCCTAACAAGTATGAAGTGACCTGTTTCATCTCTTTTGATCATTCTTGGTTTGAAATTTACATTATCTGCAAACAGAATAGCTACTTCTGCTTTTTTCTGGGTTACTATTACATGCAGTATCGTTTTCCATCCTTTGACTTTCAGTCTATGTGTTTCTTTTTGAGTTAAATGTGTTGCTTGTATACAACATATTGTTGGATGGATCTTTTTCTTGATACATTCTGCCAATCTGTTTCTTTTGATTGGTGAATTGAGACCATTTATACTGACAGTTATAACTGATATGTATTGGCTTATCTTTGTCATGTTATTTTCCCATTGTTGGTTCCCTGGTTTTCCCCTTTAACTGCTTGTCCTACTGGTGGTTTCTGCCTGGTTGTTCTTGGAATTGTGGTCATTTTTATCTATGTCTAGAATATCTTCTAGTACTCTTCATATGGTTGGTTTGGTGGTTATGAATTTCTTTAGTTGTTCTTTGCCATGGAAGTACCTTATTTCTCCATTAATTTTGAAAGACAATTTTTCAGGGTACAACAATCTGGGTTGGAAGTTGTTTTCTTTCAGGATTTGAAATACTTCACTTCAAGCTCTTCTTGACTTGACTTCTCTATTAAGAAGTCTGCTGTGGTTCTGATGAGCTTTCCTTTAGAGGTGATCTGTTTCTTTTCTCTAATAGCTTTTATTATTTTGTTCTTGTGCTCCATTTCTGGGATCTTGATTATTATATGTCTTGGTGTAGATTTCTTTTGTTCAATGGCCAATTGGAGACGTATATACCTCAGTTATCTGTATGTCAGATTCTGTTCTCATGTTTGGAATATTCTGCTATTCTTTCTGCAAATAGTCCTTCTATGTCATTTATCGTACTCCTGCTTTTCATTCACACCTATCAGTCTTTTTTATTTTAAAGAGAAAAATACCATAAAAACAATGATAGAGAGTTTCAAAACAAGATTGTAGAAGAATAACAATGGTTAATATATTGTGCATTGTTATCTTCAAATTAGTTGCTCATATTACAAGATATAGGCATGAAAAATTGATCAAACAACACAAACACAAACCTTTCTTTTCAGTAAATAATAGAAACTGGTAGTATAACTATCTTAACCATCGTGTGTATATATATGTGTGTATATATACATAGATATATATATATAATTTTCTTTTCCTTTGCCCTTCCTTCTTTTCTTTCCCCTATCCCGGTTTCTCTTTCCTTTTGAGCAGTTTCTTCCTATTCACAATACATACTGTACATTTTAGACCTGATTTACTCTTTCAGTTTCTTACACTAGGGAGACAATATGATGTTTACACATACAAGTCTGATTTATTTCACTTATGAGTATGCTCATAAGTTGCATCTATTTACCTATAAAAGTCTCACATTTCTCCTTCTTTATAGCAGAGTAGTATTCTATTATATAAAAATACCATATATTTCTTATCCACTCCTCAGTTGATGGACATTTAGGTTGTTCCTAAGATTTAGCTATTACAAACTGTGCTTCTATAAACATGAGTGCACATATATTGCTATGGTATGTTGTTTTTAATTCTTCTGGGTAAATACCCAGAAGAACATCTGGGTCGAATGGGACCTTAAATCCTAATTTTTTTGAGGAAACTCCATACTGTTTTCCACAGTGGTTGTACCAGTCTACACTACCTTCAACAGTGGAGAAGAGTTCCTTTTTCCCCATAGCCCCACCAGCATTTGTTATTAGTTTATGTCTCGACGGTAGCCATTCTTTCTGGGGTGAGATCAAAGCTCAGCATTGTTTTAATTTGAATGTCTTGAATGACCAATGATATTAAACACTTTTTCACATATATATTTGCCATTTGTATTTCTTTGAGAAATGTATATTCATCTCAGATGCTCATTTTTGGATTGGGTCTTTGAATTAGGGGGACTTCATTTTTTTTTTTCAGTTCTTTATGCATTCCAGATAAAAGTTCTTTGTCTGAGGGACAGTTGTATAATTTTTTTTTCCAGTCTGTGCATTGTCTTTTCACTCTGTTGGTGACTTCTTTTGATGTGATAAAGTTTTTTCATACAATGAGATCCAGGGGTTGAGGGTTTAACTCAGTGGCTCAAGCACCTGCATGGCAAGCACAAGGTCATGAGTTTGATCCCCATTACCCCTCCAAAAAAAAAGAAAAAAACAAATCACAGTTGTTGCTTCTTTGAAGTACTTCCCGTGCAGTTTGAGTTTTGTTCATGAAGTCTCTGCCTACACCTATGTCTTCAAGATTTCTTCCTAGGGGCTGGGGATTTAGCTCAGCTGCATAAGTGCCTGCCTTGCAAGCGTGCAGTCATGAGTTCGATCCCTGGCACCAAAAAAAAAAAAAAAAAAAAAAAAAAAGATTTCTTCCTATAATCTCTTCCAGTAGATTTAGTGTTTCTGTCTTAATATTTAGATCTCTGATCCATTTTGACTTCAGCTTAGTGCATGGTGATACACACGGGTCTAGTTTTAGTCTTTGGCAAATGGAAAGCCAGTTTTTCCAGCATCATTTATTAAAGAGGTTATCTTTCTTCCAGTGAGTATGTTTGGCCCCTTTGTTAAAGATACTGAGTGTATTTGAGTTAAATACTAATCAGTCATATATTGTTTTTATTTGTATAGTCTTGCAGCTGTTGAATTATTTCTTGATCCCTAGTTATTTTTAAGAGATCTTTCCTTTTGTGATTGCTAGCCACAATACTGTCTTCAAGGTCTGAAAAATCTACCTTTAGTTTTGTTCAAGCAGTTTTGCCAGCTTTCAATGGAATTTCTAATTTCCTGGATATCTGTTTGAATCCATTTCATGCATTCTATTTCTTTCCTAAATGGATCATAGGAAGTTATCATCCTTTTCCCATTATCATCTTTTTTATCTATCTCTACTCTAGATTTGCTGAGCAATTCCTTTATGAATGTTGGCATTTCTTTTTTGTTTGTTTGTTTTTACCTGAGAGATTATTTCTGATCTGATTTCCTCTGTAGCCTCATGGATTTGTTTTTTTTTGTTTTTTTTTTTCTTTTTTTTGGTACAGGGGATTGAACTCATGGCCTCACGCTTGCCAGGCAGGCCCTTAAGCCGCTGAGCTAAATCTCCAGCCCCAGATTTAATTATGTTGATATCATTTCAGAAATTTAAGGTATGTGACTTCCACTTTACTCTGTCTCATTGTCTCCTGGACTTGTTCTGGGTGGGCTGGAGGTCTGAGAGCACATCTTGTTTCTGTATCTTGTCATTTTCTATTTCAAACAATTTTGGTTTTCTGTGTTGATTCTTCTAAGATTTTGTAGTACGTAGCTATATCACTAGTATCAAAAGTTTGTTCCTCAAGGATGTCTTCTGTGTGTAGGAGATTCCTGGCTTGTGTCTATTCCAAGATCCTTCCTTTCCAGTCATAAAGAGTAAGATGTTAGTATCTTTTTGGCTCAGTCCCCATTTCTTTGGTGCTGGGCTGTGGTGAAGTTATTACCCCAGGGCTTCCCAGTATTGTTACAGAAGAGAGAACAACTGATTACAATAGATATGACATCCTAAAGCAGCATAATTAGTATCAACACTAGCATCAAGCACAGATTAGAAACTAACAAATTGTGGTAGCTATTAATTTTGGACCTTAAACCATAGGAGCAAAATCTAAAATTATATAACAGAACCAATTATAAATTGAGAGCTTGTATTCAAAATGTTTATCCTTGGTAGACTGGTTGTATCCTGTGGTAGGGAGATTTTAAAAAGACAGTGGATAAAACAAAGTTAACTGAAAATAAAGTAGAAGCAAGACTATTTCTCCATTGATTCTGAAAGACAGTTTTGCAGGGTTAATCAATCTGGGTTGGAAGTTGTTTTCTTTGAGGAACTGAAATGTATTTTACTCCAAGCTCTTCTTTACTTAAGGGTTGTTTTTTTTGTTTGTTTGTTTTTTGTTTTTTTGGCACTGGGGATTGAACTCCAGACCTTGCACTTGCCAGGCAGGCACTTACGCTGCTGAGCTAAATGCCCGCCCCTCTCTAACACTTTTCAATATTCTGTTCTTGTGCCGAGTTTCTGGAATCTTGACTATTTTATTATATGCCTTGGTACAGATTTACTGTGGTTATGGCAAATTGAAGTTCTATATACCTCACTTATTTGTATGTCAAATTGTTTTCCCAAGATTGCAATGTTTTCTGCCATTACTTCTGTGAACAGATTATGTCACTTGTGCCATCTCATGCTTTATCAATATTATGTTGTTGTTCTTCACATCATCTTGCAGCTGTTGGGTTCATTTTTCATGGTCCCTTGCTATTATTAAGAAATCTTATCCATGCCATGTTGGAACTTAAGGCACTGTGAAACCAAGCAAGCAGCCCACCTCCCTGGTAAGCAGCCACTGCACAGGCAAGCGGCGGCCACTCCAGGGGGAGAACCACCCAGTGTCTCCTGAGATCCATGCCATGCTGGAATTTAGGGCGCTGTGAAACCAAGCAACCAGCCCACCTCCCTGGTAAGCAGCCATTGCTCAGGCAAGCGGCAGCTGCTCAAGGGGAAAAACCACCCAGCATTTCCTGAGATCTGTGCCATGTTGAAACTTAGGGCACTGTGAAACCAAGCAACCAGCCAGCCTCTCTGGTAAGCAGCCATGAGCCTACCTGAGCACAGGCTGAAAATCAAGCATCCCTTCCCCCCGCCCCACCCCACCCATTAGCAAATGGGAGCCAGAAGTCTGAACATCTCTTGGGAGGCTGACCATATGCAATATTGCAAATAGGGGGTACTTCCTTCTACCATCTCTTTGAAGGCAAATATTGTTATCACTGTTTTGCTTTGTTCTGATTAATTGTATTGCTCTATTCAATATTCTGTTTTGATAACTTCTATAATGCTTTGTATTTTGTTTGATTTTGCTATACCTGATTGAAAGAACAACTGTTGTGAAGATAACGAGATATACTATGGCACCTATTATTTTTATCCTGCTAACCTGTTGTGACATTCTGTACCAATTTCATTGTACTGTCTCAATTGGCTATGTTCTGTCTTATTCTGTTGTATTTTACTACCTTCAAAATAAAAAAAATTTTTTTTAATGAAATCTTTATTTTTGTGATCACTATCCATAATCCTGTCTAGATCTGATATTCTGTCTCACCTTGGTTCATTAAGTTGCATATACTTTCAGTGGAATTTTTTAAACTTGATGCCTGTTTGAATCAGTTCCATGGATTCCATTTTTTTTCCTGTGTTGAGCATTTATGGTTTTCATCATTTTCCTAAGTGCCTTTATTTTTTATACATCTACCCTAGACCACTAAGCAAGTCCTTCATTATGATCGTCATCTCTTTTATTAATCTAAGAGATTATTTCTGATCTTATTTCCTTTATAACCTCATTCATCTTGTTTGTTGGTTTGTTTGTTTTCTGCTGCTGCTAACAAAACTCAGGCGGGTGGCTTCTGATTTCCCTCTATCTCATTGTCCACTGGGTTTGTCCTGGTTGGTCTGGAGGTCAGAGTTGCATTTTGTTTCTGTGTCTTGTCATTTTCTAATTTTTCTTTAATTTTAATTTGCCTTCTCTGTTGATGCTTATAAATTGCTTATGGTAGGTAGCTTTATCACTAGTATCTAGGCTTCCCTAGAAAATGTCTGTTCCTCAGAGATGTATTCTAGGAATAGTTGGTTCTTAGTCTTTCTGTCTGTCCCAAGATCACTAGGGAAGAGAAGTTGCTATTTGGCTCAGTATCTAGTCCTTTGGTTCTGGACTATATGAGCTCAGACAATCATATGTTTTCATACAGGGAGAACTGATGAAAACAGGTATGACACTCTGGCTAAAGTAGTACACTTAGCAAAGCAATAGGATTAAGCACAGCCTAGAAAGTGACAAACTGTAGTAACTATTAATTTGGTAGCTTTAACCATAAGAGCAAGACCTATAGTTACATAACAAAATCCAACATAAACCAGGGACTTGCATGCAGTGAGTTTTCCCTTGGTAAAATAATTCCCCCCCCGGGGGGGGCAGAATTTAAGAGCAATAAGAGAAGAAATAGAGAGATAACTGAAGAGAAACAGAGGAAGCAAAGCTGAAGGATATTCATTCAAGCTTTTCAAAACTGTAGAAGACAAGAGAGAAAGAATGAAAGAAAAAATATCAAAGCAAACTAAAACTAGAAACAATGTTCACTCACATGAAAATATCAAAACATCAAGAAATAAAGTTGAGAGAAAAAGACAAAAAAATGAACAGAACAAAAGAAACAATAAAAGTAAAAACCTAAACAACAAAAAAGGCAAAAAAAAAGGAACAAAACAAACAATGAAATTCCACTGGTATCCACAGTTCTATGGTAATGTCCAAGTCAGAACCCAAAGACTGCAGGAGAATTAGTGCTGGGTGCAGGGCTGATCTTGGCCTCCAGATATAGGGGCTGGGGCTATAGTCTTCAGCTAGCAACTTTCTGGATATCTCTCACAGCCTACCCACAGTGTCTCTGCACTGCTTTCCCAGTTGCTGTGGCACCCCCAAAGACAGCCCAAAGCTGCTCCCAGTCCCATGCAAAGTTGGTCACACCTGGCCCTTGCACAACCTCCTCTGTTCCACTCCACTGGCACATTTTTCTCCTCTCTCATGCCACTGGGCAAAGGGTGATGGGAGTGCTGTTGATCAACTTACTTCCCCTGCTGCCACTGTGAAAACAGACAAAGGCTGCTCCAGTCCCATTTCTCTCTCCTCCCTTGCACCACTGGGAGCAGGGCGGAGGGAGTGCTGACTTTCCATTCACTGTCCCACTATGGCTCAAGGCTGCTAGGGTCCTGTCTCTCCTCTCTCATGCTACCAAGAACAGGGCAAGAGGAGCACTACTCCACTCACTAACTCTACCGCCGCCACGGTAGTCCCTACTCTTGTTGTCCTGCTCTTATTATTCCCCTTCAATGCCTACTATTCCATACTTGGAATGCCCATAATAAGGGAGCATGATAAATTTTCTTCTCTTTAAACTCTTATTTCTTGAACTTTTCTAGGTAATACAGATAAATTTCATGCAAAAATTTTAAAAATTGCAATCTTTGGTATAAATAGGCAAATCGTAAAGATTACATTTAAAAGCCATCAAAAAATGCCCCATAATATTTGATTGATAAACTATGATCTTCTACAGTTAATAAGAAAATTGAGCAAAACTGCAGAAGACATCCTCAAAGCTCTGTGCAAGAAAAAGCAATCATAGAATAATAAGTTCATTATAATTCCATCCCTAAAATCACATTAAATATCTGCTTATACATACATAGTGTGTGCTTTCAGATAAAGACCTGGAATGTTACACATCAAATTTCTGAAGGCTGGCAGTAGAAACTGGCTAAAGGGGAATTTGCTCTCACTCATGCATTACTTTTCTAACCTAAAAATAGAGAACTATCATCACACAATACTATTCTGTTATCTTTCCAACACGATGCTTACACAATACCACATTCAAAGCTCACCTCTGCCAAGTACTGCAAAATAGAAGAACCCTCAGTGGGGTAACTACTCACCCACAAGTCCTTCTCTGGGAAGGATCTTCGACAGATGGTACAGGTGGCTGAGGCAAAGGTTCCATGAGCTTCGACCAGCTTTGAAACAGGGATGCCAGACACTGAAATTCAAACCAAAACTAAGCATTGCAGTCTTCAGGGACCATGCAAGTCCAGGAATGACTTTTGAGTGTAGCAGGCCTCCTGGGAGGGACTCCAGCTCCTCAATAGCATCTGCTGTCCCTGCCTGTACCAACAATACACAGTTTTCTAATCATCACGATGATACACAAGGGCAGAGGCTCTCAGTGGAGACCAAACCACACTAAAACAAACTCTTCAAAATTCAGGGCAAAAATCCATTTGATATAAGTTCAGATGAAAGTATGTCTAACACTTAGCAACACACATACATACTATTCTACAAACACCAAGTAAAAATAAGTGTAAAAATATCATAAATTTCCAAAATATTGCTTGGTTGACAAATGCAAAAGGTAACAACTCATGATTGTTGTCCGTTACTACTATCTGGTTCTGAAAGGCTGCAGGTGGCTTTCCATACCCTGATCACTGTCCCAACTACAGCCCTGAAACTCTTGGCCAAGTGGTTCCCATCTAACCCTACAGCTTTACTTTCTATCCCTTGTAATGTCCACTGCCTTTGTGTTCTTAGTTATGAATTCCTTGTCATATGAAACATGCTCCAAGACAAGCTCTTTGAGATCATGGCACCTCTATAGACTGGCAGAGTTCAATCGATCTGACAGCCCAACCATGTCCAAGTCTCTATACATTAGGTGAGGCCCCAGTAAATACTTTCTAGATGCTCAGCCTTGCCAGCACCATCATGAATGCAGCTTATAGTCAACACATGATATGAATGCAACCAAGAGGCGATCTCAGCCTGTCACATAACACTGAGAAACAATGACTCTTTAGTGTGGTAACAGTAGCAGAGCTGGACTTTCAAAACTTTATGTTTGAAACACCCACTAATGGATCTGCTTAAAAACAATCTATGGGTGAAGGAGAGGGTAGGTCAGGAGAACACAGATAAGCAAATACTGGCTACCTATGTATCAGTAAAAAACAGAGCAAGAAGACATGGGGGTTCCTTGCACTATTTTTATTTGCTCCATATATTTTCTCTTTCTCTCTCTCTCTCTCTCTCTCTCCTTTTTTTTTTGGGGGGGGCTTTTGAGACAGGTTCTCACTACGTGATTTAAACTTGCCTTGAACTCCCCATATAGCCCAGGTTTGCCCTGGACACACAGCAATCTTCCTGTATCCTTGGTGCTAGGATTACAGGCATGCACCACCACACCCAGCTGGTCAACATATTTCTTTCTTTCTTTAATTTTTTAAACTTGTGTGTGTATGTGTGTGTGTGTGTGTGTACCCGGGATCGAACTCTCAACCTTGTGCTTGGCAGGCAGGCGCTTATATCAGTGAGCTAAATCCCCAGCCCCTTAAACATATATATATTTTTTTAAATAAAAACAATCCTACATTTATTGACCTCCAGTAAAAACATAAGTGTAGTCAAAACAATATGAACAAACATTTTACAAATACTCCCAAGGCAAACCACTTAATCAGCTGCCTTTTTTATATGTGCTATACATTATATGCCATTTATCCTAATATTCCATCTTCGTCTCAGTGCTGTCTTAATTCACTGATCATTTCTAGTTGGAGACACTTTGCAGCAAAGTAATATTATCTCCGTTCAGCATGATGTGACCCAGTTGTTTTCTTGACTTTGTTTTAGAATGAATTTCTTCTGCATCATCTAATACAAGGTTTATGTACTCATCAAAACCAATAATACAGCCCTCTATCCGCATATTCACTTGCTCATATAACCACACCTGAATCCGGGATCTATTCTGCAAGTATCTGAAGATGAGATTGATGGGCTGCACCATCACCTTCTGCACTTTCTGGCCCTGGCCCCTGTAGGCCATGGCGGAACCCGACAAGGACCACAGCACCCACCACGCTAGCTCTAACGACAACTTCCGGAGCCCTTAAAAATATTTCTTAAAAGAAAAAAAAAGACAAAGACATCATCATACCATGTCAGCACAATGTCACCTTTAGTTTTGCCCTAAATCCATTACCCAGCAAGTTTTCAGGAAAAAAAGCCCACAAAGAGGTCCAAAAGTAGACTTGAACACTCAGAGGAGACAAAGGTTGAGTCAAAATGGCCCCAAGCATGAAGTGTAAGCAGTAGGCCCAGCCCTATCTGAAACAATCAGAGAACATACACTGGGGACAAAGGGCTCACCTCTTTCAAGTCCATCGATGTTCTGAGTGTAGAGCCGCAGAAGTAGGCCCTTGTCATGGAGCAGCCGGAAGAAATAATGAGTAATGTTGGGCCGATAGTTCCCAGGATACAGATGTTTGGCCAAAGTGAAAAAAGGCTTTGGGTTGTGAAAGAAAAATTCGAGTTCAAAAATGGCCTCAGGGTAGGGGACGTTGTACTGCAGGAGGTTGCTGTATAAACCACTCCCTGGAGATCTGTAGAGAGAAAACAGACTGAGCCCTTCCTGAGAGGGAAGGCAAGTGGTGATGGCTGGGGACCACAGAGGTACCTGAAGTCCGGAATGCCGCTGGGTGTGCTAATCCCGGCGCCCACCATGACCACCACTCTCTGGCAGGCTCTGGTCCGAATCAGCTCAGCTACATCCTGCAGGGAAAACTTCTTCTCACTGTTGCCTCTGCTTCCAAAAATGCCTGAAGCACTCACAGAAAGAGATAAGCACCTTCTTCCACCTGCAACACTGACAGCAAGCGCAGAAGAGAAAGCCAGCAGATGACAGTCAGTCTTGTGCTGGCAAGAACAGCATAGTTTTACCCTTCCCACCACTGAGAACAGGAATGTATTTTTGTCTCCCACAGTAACCACTTTTCTCATCATGATAACTATTGGCTAAAACAGAAGGCAGCCTTGAATCAGAAATCAAGACTTACCTGGGGCAAAAAATTCTGGTTATTAGGCACTATGCAAGTTAGGAAAGTAGGACTTCACAAAGGTCATCAAAGTCATCAAAGGTCAGTACTGTAGACCAGATGCCTAAGCCAGCATCCTGAGCATCCCTTTGAGGAGAATCTGGGAACATTCTCAACAGAGCTCCATGCCCTAATGTATATGGGATGTATATAAATATTCAGTGACATCTGAAGAAAATTAAAATTCTCAGACTTTACACTAAACCTTGGTGGGATAAAAGCTGGGCTCTAGAAACCATTTCAGAAACATTCTCTCCCTGACAACTAGGGGTCAAATTGCTACAAACTGCTCATCTTCAGGGTCTATAGCTGATTTGAAGCACATATTACTCAACTATCAACATTATATAATGAGATAAGGCCAGGGCACAGGTAGCTTCCTCCAGAAGCTGGAGCCAAGATTAGGAGTATGATATAGTCATTTACAGGAAAGGAATACAAAACACACACACAAAACAAAACAAAACCCAAGTCACAGGCTGGGAGAGCAAGAGGAAGAAAACAAAAGTAATACAGATCAGTCTACAGCAGCACCTGAAAATACCCCTCTGAAGGCTGCAGCCAGAGAAGCATAAAGCACTGCAGCTTCCTGTGGCCCTTCAAGGCCTTCTGGACCCCCAGTCTCACCTTTTAGGACCTTCTTGGCATCTAACCAAGCTACACATGTCTCCATCACCCTGGTGACTTGCCCTGAGTTCAGGGCAGTTGAACCTGCAGGCTCTGGTGCCTTTCTCATCCCCAGGAATCCCTAGAAAATACAATCCCTAGGCCCATTCTTCCATCGGGTGGCCCTTGATGACTATCCTCAATAGAATCCCTATTTCCACATGGGAAAAAAATCATTCAACAATCTGACAACTCCCTAAGTAAAGGATTACTCTAAAACTAACAGACATAAAAGAGAGAACTAAAACAGGTGTGGTGGCACATGCCTATAGCCCTAACACTCAAGAGACTGAGGCAGGAGGATTGCTGTGCTTGGCAGGAGGCTCCAAGACAGGAGGCCAGCCTGGACTACATAGTAAATTCAAGGCAAGTTTGAACTACATAGGAAAGTCCTGTCTTAGGGTATAGGTGGGGATGCAAGCCAGGCAATTAAGAATATTTCTTTATTTGTCAGAAATAAATATACTAAAAGTGCATCTTTAGATACATCAGGACAATTCAGAACTTGTCTTCTAGGAGGGTAAGCCTAATAGAGTGGTTACTCTTCTTTTTCTTTTCCTCCTTACAAAACCAACACTGCAAAAAATCTCTTGAAATATCTACTTTATACCCTGCTGCCACGGATTCCCCCAAAGCTCTCTGTTCCCCACAACATTCCATTGTCTTATTACAGCACATCCTATCCCAGTGATAGCTTTAACCCCATTATTCCCTGTTGTGAACCCCTTGTTTCATTCAAAGAAATGAAACGTCTTTCATTCAAAGAAATGAACCCCTTGTTTCATTCAAAGAAATGAAACGTCTCTTCTCTATGCCCTAAACTCTAGTGTTCCCAAACAGCCCTTTCCCCCATTCAGTATACCCTGCCTAAAAAGTCCTTCCCCTGACTCAGGATGCCCCAGTCTCCCAGGGTCAAGGTCAGGGTCAAACGCCATGTCCTTGCTAAATTCCATAGAAAGTCACTGGCCTTTATCTGAAAGGCAGCCATGCTGGCTCCCTGCTCCTTCTTGTCATCCCTTCCCACTTCACAGCTACTGTACACAGCTGCTGCATCCATGCTGAGTCAGTGCTAGTAACACTCAGGGATTTGTTTGCTGTCCACAGACCAGCAGAAAGTCCCTGGGCATCCCTATGTATAGTCACTTCTCTCAACAAAGAAGTCATCTCTGAAAGATGTTGACATCTTTCAGATGTACCATGCAGGGCTGAGGACACAAAAGGGAACTCAAGTCTCTGAAACACCCTGATGTGGCTTTGTGGTGTTGGGGATGGAGCCATGTATTCTACTGCTGAACTACATCCCCAACCTTGACTTTCACAGTCTTGTTTGGAAGAACCTATATCAGAAACCTCTCACCATCAAGTACAGGAAACACATATAGCAGGGAAAAGCACTTCCTCTCCACAAATACTTAGAAATGACCATTAAGTTCTGAGAAGGTTCTGCCACACCAAAGGTATCGCATGCAAGGCCACACCCCTTCTTCTGAGCACAAGTTCATGAAATCCCCAAAGGGGATTTTTAATGAAAACTAGTCAGTCAAGAATGAAAAAAGGAAAACCACAACTCTAAAATCATCCTTCCATCTAATAAATGCTCCCATTCACACAGCCTTAAGAACACTTTTTCACACACAACTCTCACCCAAACATTTTTAGTTCTAGGTGCAAAGCATTATAAGAAATGCATAAGAAACAAAAGAACAGTTATTAGCATTGTTGAGTGCCAACCAATTGTTAGTTATTACACAGGATACTGTAAGTGTAGATTTTATTCATCTATATAAGTAAAATGGTTATGAGTCACTGAAAAACAGTCTTACCAATGTGTAACACATTTAATGACTTAAAGTATGTACTACATGTTATGAAAGTTCCTGGAAGTAGAAGACCCTGAGACAGGTATGGATGCTGCCTAAGAGAGACACTGGTCCAGAGAAAACACTGTTTAAAGACACACAAAGGATGAATCTGCACAACAGCCCCAAACTCTACAATCAAGGGTAACAAATTCCAAACCGTACAAAGCCAGACTGCCCACAGCTCCCAAGCAACCTCTCAGCTCCAGTGTTAGGAGTGACAGCAAGGGTTTAATGACAGCCAGCCAGTCCCTTTAGATAATTAATGAACACTGTCTGCATGGAAACAAGTGTCCTGGTCACTGCTCAAACCCCAACACCCAAACAGGGCTGGTACAGAGTATAAGCTGAATGAAGGTATCTGGGATGAACATCTTTTTATTATACTCTTCAACACGAGCCAGGAGGCTGTATCACTATTTACTTAAACGTTCAAATGACGTGTTTCCCAATAACTGCGGAACCTACTATTTTTCACACGTGAACGCTGAGTTCCTAGGTAAGGACTCTAGCTGGGGGTGTCGCTCAGAAATAGAGTGGTTGCCTAGCATAAAGAGGCCCCCGGGTTTGAACCTCAGCACGGTGGTTAGGTGTAACTACCATACAGAAGGATGTGACCACCTGCGAGTGGTAGCATTAAAAGCACAACCTTTATGAAGGTCAACTAAGGCGTTGATCTTTTACCTCAGATCCAGAAATGTATGCAAAAAGCGAGAGTTATCAAAAAATCAGGGCTGTGGTTACAATGTTATTTGTGAAAACTAGAGATCAGAAACCATTTCAAAATGAGTGTGGTAAAACAAACTATGAAATGGCCCAACAACAGACTGCCAGAGCCCAGCACAAGGACTGCACTATAACGGGAGCAGCTCCAAAACAGGAAGAAACCAGGGGCCCACGACCGGTCGCTGCCCTCCCTTTCACACACTGAAAATAGCTGGAGCTGCAGGGCCCCAGCCATCTCCGGCCTTCCGCGGCCGGGCCCTGCCCGCTCACCTTCCAGGGCCCATAGACGTGGAGCAGATAGAGCCCACCAGCCCCACAGCGCCATGATACTCCGCCGCGCACGCGCGTCCAGGAGCGTCATGGCTGATGCGCCCCGCCCCCAGCCAACTGCACCGGAAGCCCGGCACAAACCCGGGAGATAATCTGACCCCTGTTGCCTAGGAGCGCAGTTCCCATGAAGACTGGCGTAGTGCGGAGGCTGAACACGGCGTTCCCGGCATGCCTAGCACTCTGCAGCGACGGAAGTGAGTGAGCACTTCCGGCCGCCACCCCTGCGACGCTGACATTTTTCTTGTGTTTCTGGCTTACACTTTCTTGCCGTCATGAAGGATGTACCGGGCTTCTTACAGCAAAGTCAGAGCTCTGGCCCCGGGCAAGCTTCCGTGTGGCACCGTTTGGAGGAACTCTACACAAAGAAGTGAGCGCCAAATCGAGGGACCGAGATGGAGGGGGCGCGTGGACCCGAGTCAGGGAGGCCTAAGGAAGCAGAAACATGTCGGGAGAAGGAATCGGCTAGGGCGGGAGGGGCTGAGCCATCGTCAGTCTCAAAGCCGCGGAAAAAGTGTGACAGCCCGCGAGGGCTAAGGAGCTCTGTTACAGCCAGGGACTTTGGGTCACTTTTCCTGCCCCAGGGACTGTGCCTGAGGCGTATGGACTCTACTATCATCTGGTCTTATGAAAAGGGTGCGAGATGTTCTGTGATTGATTTTAGCTCTTGATTCAAACATCACACTTTGGGACTAGGTTGCCACCTTCAGAGGAGACAGGCCCTGGTACCCAAGACATAATATGACCGCATCTCCAGTTATCCTTCTCACGGACTAGGTCCCAGAAACCAGAGGCCAGTGCAGGTTTCCAGTTGATTCTCAAACTGGTTGCGCAGAGTGTACCACTGCCGCCCACACGCAGTACCCACCTTCTGTTGCATTTCATATTGGACTTTCTGGTCCTAAAGAGATCTCAGAGTTTGTATTTATTATACACAAGGTGAACTTCGGAACAGTTATAAATTGGTAGCATTTGGGCTAAAACTGTCCCACCAAAGAACAGACTTCCTGTAGTAACCTCCTTGTTACTAATGGGGCATTTAGCGTAGAACCTTTCATTCAGGCTTTTACTGGTTTTAATGATGTTCCGCCGTCTTCAACAGTTAGTAGTTGTTGAGGGCTGGGGATTTAGCTCAGCGGTATAAGCGCTTGCCTTGCAAATCTGGGCTCATGAGTTCGATACCCGGTACCGATTAAAAAAAAAAAAAGTACAGTTGTTGAAAGAAAATTCTTAATGTTTGACAAATGACTGCTTGTGTTGGGTAGCACTTTGTATTTTTCAAAGCATGTTATCTGCATTATTAAATATTTGCCCTTGAGTTTTTTGAGGGTGGAAAGTGCTAGAGGTTTTATGTATTAGTTTATTTCATCCTTTATCCCATTTGCCAATGAGGAAGCAAGCTGTTTCCTTGGCTTCCCAGAGATACTCAGCTAATAAGGAGAGCTTGGATTTCAATAGAGCTATATAATTCCAAAATTCTTGTTTCTAGTCACAGCACAGTAACACTTTGAAACAGTCTAGCAGCATGTTCTCCATTTTATATGCTGTATGAGAAAACTGAGGCTTAGAGAGGATAAATGAGCTCAAGGGACGCAAGAGCAAGCCCAGGAACTCAGGTTTATTGGCATCTGGTGTAGCTTTCTAAACAGTAGATACTGGTAGGTATTTGTTGTTTGATGAGACCGTCAAGACTGAAGATGTCTTTCACTGCATATTAATTTATAGATCTAAAAGGCCTTTGTTTTTCAGGTTATGGCATCAACTGACACTTCAAGTCCTTGATTTTGTACAGGATCCATGCTTTGCTCAAGGAGATGGTCTCATTAAGGTAAATAATTTGTCATGCAAGGTCAGATTATATCATATGCTCAAGGATTTTTTTAAATAATGGATGGACTTTATGATAGTAATAATAAGCCACAATGATTAATTAATCAACTTTGTGTGAGAGGCTGATGTAAGCACTTGTATGTGTTTACTCTTATTCTTCACAGCAATATTGGGAGACAAGTGCTACTTTTTTTTTATGCAGAAGTAGACATTGGAGGGTAAGTAGCTTACCACAGGTTACAGTCAATAAGTCACAAGAAGACCATGCAAATACAGAAATTCTGGTTTCCAAAATTCTAGACTATTACTGGTGGAGCATGTGCTTAGTATGTGCCAGCCCTGAGTTAAGTTCTCTGTATTACCAAAACAAAAAAGATGCCAGGCAAAGTGATGTGTGCCTGTAATCGCAGCTACTTACAAGGTTGAGGCAAGATGATTGTGAGTTTTAAGTCAACCTGGACAGTATAGTAAGACCTGGTCTCAAAAAAAAAAAAAAAAAAAAAAACCAAAACAACAACAAAAGCTAGTCTAAAAAACATGCCTGAATATCTTTTTGTTCACAAACTTACTTGGTTTTGTTTTCTATTCTTCTGGAAAACTTTTTCATACATTAAAAGTTCAGTCAATCATGAAGTGAAGTATGGTATAGAATAGTGATGGTGAGCCCTTTAGAGATTTCAGTGATAAAAACAGCCCTCTGTGGCACACATGCCATAGGTTCACACCACTGGTACAGAGGATTGCTATGGGGACCTTTAGGTAACTCCCTTCAGTCCTAACTCCCCTCCCTTATCCACACTGATTTTGCTTGCCAGACAGCTCTGTCTTGAGTAGTATAGAAGACAGAGCACCTTTTGTATTTTGCCTGAGGGTGGTAGAATAGAGATTTGATAATATTAAGTGCCTTTGTAATAGATCATTTTTAGAATTTTGTTAACAGAAAAATTCACACTCTTTGCCAGCCTTAATCAGATCCCCTGACATGTTCACAGGAAGCCTTCTCTTTGAAGTCTTTCCTGACATCTTACTCTTTGATACCTTTTTCTTATTTTGAATGAATCAGAGATTAATACATGCATTATGACTGATAACTAGCTTGTAATTATAGTTTAAGATATTTCTCTGAATATAATACGATGAAACTTACCACATTAGTACCCCACCTCCTAGGCTTGTAAGATTTTCCTGTGATTTGTACCCATCAATTTGACATTTTACTACTCAAAGGAACTTGTAATCATTTATAAGCCTGAAGATTTTGCTGAGTGTTTTGCCTTCTGGATTATATGGAAAAATGACAAATGAAACAGTTTTTAATGCTTGTTTCCCAAGGTTTTACATCATAGGGATATGCATTTGTAATTGTTTGTCTCTGTGCTTATTTTTTAATACTTAAGTCGCTTTTCCAAATATGCCAAAGTATTTCTTCATCCTTATGGTAACAGAACCCGTAGGTCAGCAGATTTGAATTTACTTTCTCATGGACAAAATAAGCCTTTAAAAATGCTCCCTTATCATGAAAAGGCCTGTGTGCCAGATATAAATATCTAAATGTCCATGGACATTTCCATCTTTCTACCTCCTCAGAGCTAAGACAATGCTGATCTTCCTCAGGCTCCTTTGTGGTCCTCTCTGCCTCAAGGATGTCTGCTCTAATTCAGCCCTGCTTTGAGGCAGAGTCCAATTCTTAGTGTCTCACAGTGTTTGTGTCCTTTAAGAGGACTCTTGAAATTCAGTGCAAATTGTTTCTGTCTAGTCTTTCATTTGTCCCCTCTCCCACAGCAGATGGAGCCCTCTTAACTGCTCTGTATTTCTTGAAACCCAGTTGTCACTACTTTAGAAATAACCTTTAAAACTCCTCCCTTTGGCTCACCTACTGATATGCCTTCTTTCTCTTGTTCTTGAAGACACAGTATTGCACATCCGTTTGTCCACAGATCATCTTCCCTGCCCTAGAAGCTTCTTGAAGGTTCAATGTTCATATCACGCATTCTGTGTCTTTAGTACTTGGCCATGGGGTCTGAGAAAGTGCTCATCCGTGTACTAAAAACTTTGGTGAAAGGATATAATTAGCCTGTAACTTTCTAAAATTGAAGAAGTGAGTATTTCAAATTGAAGGTCTGTTGTACTTGGGGTATCTTGGAGAAATAATGTAGGAATTGCTTTTGAGGACGTTCTTATAGGTCCAAGCTCTAATTTCCCAGAGCTAGAAAGAAACCCTGGCTTTCTGTATTAATCCATCAGTGATATGTTTGTGAACATAAATAAGCCCTATTGTGGGCCTCCTCTGATTGAGCCAATGTTAATGCAGTGCTTACGATGTGATGGGCAAACTCCTAACTTGACAGTATTCATGAAACTTCTTCAACTGAAAACAGTGTTTGAAGTCTGATTTTGCAAAATCCTGTACTTACTCTCCATGTTTTGGTTCTACAGCTTTATGAAAACTTCATCAGTGAGTTTGAACACAGGTAAAACCCTTTTGTCAGTTTTCACTTTGAAAATGAGTGTATTGGTGTTATTTGACATTCAAAAGCTTATGGTTTTTATTTCAGGGTAAATCCTTTGTCTCTGGTAGAAATAATTCTTCATGTGGTTAGACAGATGACTGGTAAGCCTCACATTGTTTTATAATGGAGCAGTTCTAAGTAGTAGTTAAAATGCTCTTGAAATAGAACTTAATTAAAATATAATTTGATAGCATTTTATAATACCTTATGGGCTAACCCTAAAGATTATCCTCCCTAAAGGTGTCTTGGCTGGTGGAAACCAGCTACTGGGGTTCTTCTGACTTTGTTCTTTCTCTTCTAGATCCCAGTGTGGCTCTTACTTTTCTGGAAAAGACTCGTGAGAAAGTGAGTGTAAAGTTTGAATAACATCTTTTGGAATGTGTGATTTACAGTTTTCGTCCACACTGTCTGTTTTGCTTTTTTGTTGTTGTTTGTTTGTTTGTTTGTTTTGTTTTTTGAGTCAGGGTCTTGCTGTGTAGTTCAGGGTGACCTTGAACTCACTGTGAACAAACTGGCCTTTGAACTTGTAGCAGTCGTCCTGCCTCAGGCTCCCAAATGGCAGGATTATAGGTGTGCACCACCACACTGGTTGTGCTTGGTTTTTTTTTGTTTTGTTTTGTTTTGCTTTTTTGTCTACACTTCTAGAAACCATATGTCTGCCATTATGATGATCAATTCTGCACATAGGTAGTAGTTTACTTTGTAAGTAGGCTGCCCACATTCCTGAGGTTTCATGTTTTTTTGATGTCTTCAGGTGAAAAGTAGTAATGAAGCAGTGATCCTGTGTAAAACAGCAATCGGAGCTCTAAAATTAAACATCGGAGATCTACAGGTTACAAAGGTGAGAACACCATAATACAAATTTATCTTTAGCTTAAAAAGTTGCCTGAAACTGGGGAAAAAGCAATGTATTCTTCTTTAACTGTTTATTTAAAAATGGTTTTTAAGTTGTGGAAAAATTGCAAAAGCAGCACAAAAAACTTTGATATCTCTAACCCACATTCCCCACTGTTTACATTTTACCACTTTGGCTTGACAATTCTTTGTGTGTGTTTTTCAAAACCATTTAATAGAAATGGGTTTATTGTTATTATACTTGTGTATAACTAGTTTGGCTGTCCAGTCAGGACTCCACAAAGCCTCAGCTAGTCTAAGCATGTGGCTTCTCTGATCAAGGGAGCACCACAGTACTGGTAAATCACATGCTGCTCCAGCCACTCCCTGCCTCCTAAATTGTTGTTGGAGGTCAGGTGGGAATACAAGTGGCAATGAGACCAGCTCATGTGGTAAGTCTGCTTTGTTTAGCAGACTGGTTTGGTTTTGATAACCGTAATATTAAAGAAAATATTGGATGTGAGTGTTAAAGTTGTTTATGTTCTTGTTGTCCTAAAAAATACTTTTTATTAATGTTTCCTAGGCCTGGCCCATATCATACTTCACTACATTTCTTTTTCTGAAATATTTGAGACACACGGAAAATTGTAATACATTATGGGAAATGCTATAACAGACTATTGTGCCACAGTTGCTCAGGAGCAGAGCATCGCACATGTGTGCATATACACATTCACACAGGCAGACACTGCCCTCCACCAAGACCCTTCCCCAGCATGACCTTTACAACCACGCTGCCTTATGCATTCTTACATGTGTAACTCCAGTCAGTGTTGAAATGTCTGAGCAGTATATTTTCACTCCAATGTGGTATTTCATTGTATACTACATAACCTATGGGTGTGATCAAAATACACAGTGAGTGTTTAGATTTTTTAACAATTTACTGTAAAAGATTGCCATTCATCCCCCTCATTCTAACATACTTATCCCATGGTTCTTGCCACTCTTTGAAGCACTTTAAGGAGTCCTCTTTCATAAATGTCTATGAGGTGTGATCAAAACTGTGGTGAGTGCTACCAGGTAAGATCATGCACATCTGTAATCCCAGTACTTGAGAGGTAGAAGCAAAAGGATCATTGTGGATTTGAGGCCAACCTACACTACACAGTAAGCTCAGTGCCAGCTTGCACTACTGAGGCCCTGTCTCAAAAAAAAAAGTGATGAATGTTGCTACCAGGTGCCATCCAATGTAAAGGCAGATTCACAAAAACATGATGGTGCGCTTATCCACTCGCTGGACCTGGCACCATGCAACTTCTGGCTTTTCCCCAAAGTCAAAAAAAAAAATGACCATGAAACATAAACATTTTTAATCAATTCAAGATATTGATGCAGTAACAGCTACACAACAAAAAAAACTCATGAGGATTTCCAGAACTACTTCAGAAAGTGTCAAGAGCAATGAGATTGCGTTTGAAGCAACCAGGAGTATTTTAAGGGGGTTTAATGGCAATGTGTCTTCTGTAATACATTTTTTAAAATATAAACATTCATCATATTTTTAAATTATACCTTGTAAGTACCTGGTCTCCTATGGAGGGATTTAGGTTATTTTTTTCTGTTACAAACAGTACCTGTATTAACATTGCATTTATGTTATTCTTCTATTATGAACAATATTCAAATTAGCATTTTTGTGCCTGCTCATTGCATATGTGTGAGCATAATCTCACCAGAGTGCATGTCTGAAGCCAGGCATGCACTCCTGAGTGCTGCATCCTCAGTACCTGGCACTTTCACACTGTGACTTGCTGATCTAGTGGATTGAAGTGGCATCTTGTTGGTGCTTTACATTTCTCAATCTATTCACACTGCCACTTCTGTAATTGCCTGTTTTTCTATTGTGTTCTGACTGATTTGTGTGTTTTATGTTTCCTGGATCATAGTCTATTGTGGGGTTACATGTGCTATAAATATCTTTTCTGGCTTGCATCTTATCTTTGTACTTTTTTCTGTGCTTTGGATGAACTAAAGTTTTCCATTTTAATGTATACACATCAGTCTTTCCATTTATAGCTCATGCTCTTTACTTTCACATTATTTTAAACTCTTCTGAGATAGTTTTACTCCTGTGCATAGGAAACGATTGAAGATGTTGAAGAAATGCTCCGAAACCTCCCTGGCGTGACATCAGTTCACAGTCGTTTCTATGATCTGTCTAGTAAATACTATCAAACCATTGGTAACCATGCTTCCTACTACAAAGATGCCCTGCGCTTTCTGGGCTGTGTCGACATCAAGGATCTACCAGGTAACTGAGGGCATTAGGTTTATGTTGTACAAAAGCGTATTCCTCAGATATGGCAGCTATGCTGTGCTTGAGGATGTAGGTCTCCGTACTCTCACAGTTGGATTTATCCTTTTTTGAAGAAAAGGTAAAAAGATCTGTTTATGCTTTAGTTTCTATGTCATTTTGTCTATAGTTTTTAATTCAGAGGACAAAAGGTAACTCCTGCCACCATCATTTTTCCTTCTCCAAGTCCTTAATGTCAGAGGTCTTGTAGGAAGCGCAATGATGTCAGTACTTCCTGACCCTTGCAGAGTGGAGAGCACAGAAATCCTATAGCTATGTTCTCAAAGTAAAGCTCCAGACCTATTGGGGCAAATTACAAGTTTTTCAAGGATCTGAGGGAAAGAAAAGTGCCAAGTGTGTATTTAGAAAAATATTTCGTCATATTTTATATGTATTGCATAATACACCATTGGAGATAAGGAGACCAACAACTGAGAAATATTGGTGCAGTTTTGATTTGTGTATCTTGAGGAAAGCATATTGTTAAAGCAACTTATGCAATCAAGAAAGAGCTTGGCAGCCAGGGAACAAAAGACAAGTTAATTCTAATGTGTAGGGAGGCAGACTGAACTGACTTAAGACTTGAGCAGCAGTGCTACTTCTCACAGCATATGTAGAGTTGTGTATATTTAGAAAACAATAGCAAATGAATGCTTATCCCACAAAACTCATGCATGTGTTTGTCTTTTTTTTTTTTTCTGGTACTGGGGATTGAATTCATGATCCCCACCTTGGCAGGCAGGCAGTTATACCACTGAGCTAAATCCCCAGCCCCTTGTCTCCTCATATTAATCCTCTGTAATATAACCATTACTGAGACGACTGTTTTGCTTTTGTTATGTAAGCTTTCTTAAAGCCAGACAGAGCTGGTTATAGTGACAGATGTGACTGTGTGTATCATTGCCTTAGTTTCAGAGCAGCAGGAGAGAGCCTTTACACTGGGCCTTGCGGGACTTCTTGGCGAAGGAGTTTTTAACTTTGGAGAACTAGTGAGTTGGCCATGAAGCAGATTCCTTGGTGGGGAGGGTGGCTGACTTTCTACCAACTGACTTGTCTCTATCCCCACAGCTCATGCACCCTGTGCTGGAGTCACTGCGGGGCACTGACCGGCAATGGCTGATTGACACCCTCTATGCCTTCAATAGCGGTGATGTGGACAGGTTCCAGACTCTGAAGACTGCCTGGGGCCACCAGGTGGGTCTCACCTATCAGAGGCCCTTGTTCATCTCTACATTTGTCCATTTATCCAATAAATGTTCATTTAGCCCCTTCCCTGCACACAGCAAGCACCTGGAAGGTGCAGACATATAGGATGCCATAGTAGGCCAAGCTTTGCCATTGTAAAGCAGGGAATCAGATGATCAGGGCGCAGCAGTGCTGCTGAGTGCTAAAGGTAGGGTAGAAGATACATGTGAACAACAGAATAGAGTGTGCCCTTTTTCTGTGCTGGCTGGAGGGTATCACAGAACCCTTCCAAGAAGTGAGAAAAGAAACTGAAAAGAACAAAGGAAAAGGAGACTTTCGTGTTTGCTGAACCAGAGGCCTATGATCAACATGAGCAGACAGGTGTGGACATGAGAGAAGGGGATGTTGAGACAAGCACAGTGGTGGAGAAAGGGAGAAAGCAGCCTGTCCCCAAGGAGTGGCAGAGACAGTACACATGGACCAGACCAGGAAAGAAATTTCACATTGACAGTGTGCCAGAAGTGCTGAACAGTAAGGCTATTCTTTTTTAAATGAAATTATTAGAAGCAAACATTGCTAAAATTTTAACTGTGGCAGGAATTATGATTGTGTTCTATTCACATACTTTTCTGATATTTTCAGTTTTCCCAAAGTTTAAAAGACAAAGTTTATAGAATTCATACATGATGGAGGTAAAGGGACTATGAAGAGCCCAGAAATACTGGATCCATCCAGAACTCATGTATTGTGCACTTGTCCAGCTACTCTGGAGGCTGAAGCAGAGGATCACCTAAAACCAGGCTGGGCAACAAACTAAGACCTTGTTTCAAAAAAAAAAAAAAAAAAAAAAAAAAGAAAGAAAGGAAAAAAGAAACTGTCTAGCCATAGCAATTTAAAGGAATAGAGGAAACTCAGAGGTGAATGTTTACAGTGCTTGTCCAGTACCCACAGCAGCAGTATCCCTATCAGAGCTGCCTATCGGGGTTATGAGTTTTTCAATATTTGAATTAACTGTTCCAACTCTCCTGGTTTAATTTTTTGCTCACTGAAGAGCCCTCCAATCCACCTGCAAGGAGAAATGCAGGTCTTACACTGTGTGTTCTAGTTCTCACAAATACGTGATTTGTTGTTTTTTTTGTTTTACATTAATCACTTGTCCTTCGGATTCACTATAAATTGTTGATGTATAGTTATGCTCAGAGTGGCTACACTTAACGGCCCGTACCACCCAGAACCTTCTGGGACCCCATCCTTTCTTGATGGTGCCTTGGATCAAAAGGACTCTAAATGCCTCTTGGTATTTGTGACATCAGTGCACATCCCTTCTCTGGATTTGAAGCTCAGGTTAGGCAGCCGATGAGCATAAGCATAGGTGACATCTACTATCTTTCTACACTTCACAGCCTGACTTAGCTGCCAATGAAACCCAGCTTCTGCGGAAGATTCAGCTGTTGTGTCTAATGGAGGTAAGTATGCAGGAGCTCCCCTTTTTCTGAGTGAACATCTTCTATCCCCCACTCCCTACCCTGCTCCCTGCTACCACTACCTTTTTCAAGTTTGAATTTTAGCCCTTGAGGCAGGTCCCCCTCATACCTGCTCGACCCTAACCCCCCACCCCTGCCACTTGAGTTAAAACGTTTTCAACACAGCTGACCTGCTACTAGTCCCTCCTGGCCCCTGTGTCCTCTTCTCCAGGGTATGAGCTTCCAAGGAGCTAGAGCTTGAGTTTCTGGTTCCCTACAGTATACTCTGGATTTGAGGGAATTGGCAGTGTTAACTGCTTGTTTGTGGAATGAGTAATAACTACTGTTGAAAATTCATGTGAAACTATTTTTACCTTTAACTTAGCTTTTCTGTAAGCTTTGAAAGCTTGGAGTAAGTATAAGACAGATACCAAGGAAATTTTAGTATGTAGGGTACTAAAGATGATTGCTATTTTCAGAGCAAGTATTTACAAAAACAACATTACCAATCAGTTTTCTGACCATTTTTATTTGGAAAAACAGTTAATGAACATCTTTTTTTCAGATGACTTTCACACGACCTGCCAACCACAGACAACTCACTTTTGAAGAAATTGCCAAAAGTGCTAAAATCACAGTGAACGAGGTACAATACTAGGACGTAAAGTGTTGGAGCTGAGACCTATTAAGTGCTCAGCCCCACATTGCCCAGGCAATGAGAGAAGTGTCCAGTCTGTGGAAGCCATCTGGTTTAGTTATCTCACCTGAGCCTCTCTATGCAGGTAGAGCTGCTGGTGATGAAGGCACTCTCGGTGGGGTTGGTGAGAGGTAGCATAGATGAGGTCGACAAGCGAGTCCACATGACCTGGGTGCAGCCCCGTGTGCTAGATCTGCAGCAGGTGAGTTGGCTGGGCCCCTGGCTCACCTATATGGGGTTGGAGTTGTGTCTGGGTCTTGGTTTCGTGTGGACTGAGGCCATCTAGAAGGAAGGTATTACCTGACCCAGGTTTGGGGAGTGGATTACTACTGTAGGACCAAGGGCTTTTCTTCAAATGTAGCTTGGTGCAGGTCTGTGGTCTGAGCCCTGTGCTGAGAAGCTTACTGGGACAATAGTGCTGGTTGTGCTAATGATAATGCCTGTTAATCTTAAAATTGGTACTCTGATCAAATATGTTCCTGGTTTTGTGATTTGAGCTCAAATCCATCTTATGTTTGCTAGAAATTTTATCCCGTGGATTTTCTCTATTCATGCCTGTTCTTTAACTCAAATTTTGAAATTCCCTCTGATAAGAACTGACCAGGTGATCCCATCAGCCCCAGCCCAGCTCTAAGGTTCATAGTGCTTGCCCCTTGGCCTGTGACCCCACATGTCCTAAAGCCTCTCTGGTCCTTACTTGCCTGCAGATCAAGGGGATGAAGGACCGCCTGGAGTTCTGGTGCACAGATGTGAAGAGCATGGAGATGTTGGTGGAGCACCAAGCCCATGACATCCTCACCTAGTGCCCTGCAACACCACCCACCCAACTCCACCCCAAGAGGCCTTTCTGTGGCCCATGAAACTCAGTAGCAAAGACCTGCATTGGTTTGGGAGATTTGGACCTTTGTGGGAGTAGGGACTGTTTTTCTTTGAAAGCAGAACTGTTGTTGATTGGGGCTGGATATGGGCAGAAGACTCTGTGGAGTGTCTCACCTGCAGTGAACTCAGGTGATGAAGGAGGGTAAGAACATGACCAGGAGGGATGTCCTGCACTCTGCAGAGGACACACACCCCAAGGAGGGTCCTCATCCACATCTGCCTGTCTGGACATGTTTTCCAGTGTGGTATAAGAATGTTCCTGTAATAAATGCCTTTGCTTTGTCCTGTCTATGGACCTAGCCTGTGTCTGAACTGCAATCTAGGGCTGCCCCCTCCCCTCCCACCACACTCGGAGGAGTAGGGCAGAACCCAACACTTGGCCACCCCTTTTTCCCACTGAGGTGCCTTCCAGACACAGGCATCTTATACCGTTGCCACCTTGCAGCATTCAGATAGGCACTCAGTGTGCCCCAGGATCAGCGTGAGCCAGCCAGAGGACAGGCTGATGTTGGGTATACATACATGAGACTCCTCAGTCTCTCAGCTAGAAGTGGGGACCTGGAAGAATCAACAAGAGCAGCACATGGAAGGAGGTTTAATGTGATCTTTCAGAGCCGTGCCCCGTGGGGCTGTGGGGTCTTCATGCTGTGGAGCTCTTCTTGTAGCTCTCCAGATGGGACAAGATCCAACCCGCAGGAATCAGGAAGCTGAGGAATATGGCTGAAATCCCTACTGCCTGTTCCTGAGGAGGAAAGCACACATGAATCCATTGGTTCAGCCCTAACGAGATGCAGATGCCCAGGGCAATAGAGAAACTGCCACGTGCACACACTTGGCCGGTTATCTCCACCAAGCACAGGCCATCTTCAGGCTTCTGTGCTGCAGTGAACAGTGTCTTCTTGTCATGCAGGGGCAGCATCTAGCCTTTAGGAGGCACAATCTAGGGGATCAGGAGGAATGGCCTTGATTTCAGGCCTGAGATCCTTCTGGCAAGCTGAGTCTCCAGCAAAACAAACCCCTCTGTCCCTTAGTTCCCTGCAACCATATGTTTAAGAGTGCTGTGAGACATGACCCATGTCCTCAGCAGGCCGCAGTCTAAGGCACCAGTCAGCTCCACTCACAGCTCTTAAAAACCTTCCTGGTTGGAAGGTTTAAGAGCAAATGTGGCCTTGAAACAGTGACCTTAGTCTGAATTTTTATTTTAGCTGAATGACCTTAAGCAAATAACCTAGGCATTAGTTTATTTATATACTTAACAAAGAGACACTTCTGCTGGTGGAGGTGTAGGTTTCCACCTCTTCTGCCTCTCAGCAGCCCTACTACATGTCAGGCTGAGTGACAGGCCCTCTCTGCTCAGGGTCACCGCTGCCCTTTATTGGTGATGACATGTCCTCAGAGCCCCACTGTGGCTGCCTTAGGAGTGTCCTGGCCATCAGACTCAATCGTAGCAGACCTAGGCCCACAGTTGCCTCCCTTTCCCAGCCTGGATTTGTCCCAGACCCAGAGTGGCTGCTGCCGTTTCTGGGGTTGCTTACCATAGAGGAAGTGGGAGTTTTGGCTGGCTTGGCAGACACATGGGCCTTGGAAACCACCCAGCATTTGAGGGGGGCTTGGAGCAGCTGCACGGCGGAGGCCAACCTTAGCATAGCTCAAGCTGAGCTCCTTCCTGAGTCTCCACTGGGTGCCCTGAGTGTCTTCTGCTCAATAGGGCACTAGGGTTTTTTATAGCTGGAGGGAGAGCTGCAGCTGTCCTCTTGTCACAAGACTTGGCAGAAAGTACAGGGGCGTGGAAATGGGAGATGACAGTCCCAGCATGACCCTGTAAGACTCCCAACCCCTTGCAGTGGGTTTTCTGGATAGGATTCTACTCTGCAAAAACAAACAAAAAAACAAAACAAAACAACAAAAAAAAAAAACACTTCAATGGTGCTGGTCCAGGGCAGTCAGGCTTCAAAACACAAAGAGAAAGTGACAGACCCCAAAAGTGAACTTTAAATCTTGGGTTATCAGCAGCAACGTTATGGAGAGCTACTTTAAGATTCTGTAGCTAGGCATGGCAGCACACACCTTTAATCCCAGCACTCTGCGAGGTTGAAGCAGAAGCATCAAAAGCTATACCCAAGCTTGGGCAACTTAGTGACTTAGCAAGACTTTCAAAATAAAGACTAAGAAAGGGCTGGGGGTATAATTCAATGCAGAGGCCCTGGGATCAAACCCCAGTGTGCATATACACAAAGTCTAACACAGATTTCCAACTGAGCCCTGAGGCTGCCAACTCTCAAACAATGTACACCCCCACAGCCCTGGGTCCCTGGAGCCTACTGGCAACTTGAGCAGGCAGTCACATTCCTGTAAATGATAATTGACCTCAACTTGAGATGCAGAGAAACAAAATGGGACAAAGTTCAACATATGTTGACAGTGCCAGCAGAGGCACGGTCTGACCTCAGACTGAATCAGTCAAGACACTCAGGGCTACATGCTGGGCCATCCAACTCAAGTGCTCAAGCCACTTAGCAGGTTCCAGAGTTCCCAGTTGCTCTTGCTTCTACAGATAATGGGGTTTTCACCCTTCCTCCAGCAAAAGGTACTAATATTTCTGCCTTCCTGCTCTCTGCAAGGCTGTCTCATACCTTCTCAGTGTGCAAATCCCAATCCACAACCTATTGTGGGCCTGCCTGCACTACCCCAGGACAACAGCCTGTTCACTACCACCAAATCCAAAGGTCAATTCTTGGACACCATCGCTTGCCTAGCTCTTCTTAGTTGCTGATTTTCCTCCCACCTTGTTTAGCTTCCACGTGGCCTCCAATGGCCCAAGGCTCCTCTCCAGACCTCATCTGGCTCTGGTCCAAGCAACCTTGATACCCTTAGCTGTCCATCACAATTTCTGGATCTATTAATCACTGACCTCTCCCCACCTCATGGTCAAATTACTGTGACCCTGCTGTGCTTCTTTCTTTCCCCAGTGTGCCTCCACAGAGCAGCAGCCTCTGCTCCCTCTGGAGCTTATATTTCACATCCAGCCATACCCCAGAGGATCTGCTCACCATCCAGCAAAGCCACACCCAAGGGGATTGGCTCACCAGTCTTCCCAAACCCAGCCTCAGATGTCTTCTCTACACAAAACAAGGACTATGCTTGTACGGTCATCAACTCCCTCTGCTCTACGTCCTCCTTCAGGTTCCACTCACCTCACAGGGAGGTCAGAATGACCTGGCTTCCTTTTTACATAGAACACTCCACCCAGGCTGGTGCCTTTGCCCAGACAGCCTTCTCATCTTCTTGGGCATTTCTTAAGTTCATTGGGCTTTGTTTAAATGAAATGTCCTCAGATATATCTTGCTCAATGGTCTGCTTTCCCTAGGTGAAACAGAAGCCCATGAAGGTAGGGATCCTGTGTGTCCACCACTGAATCTTAGGACCCTAGAACAATCTAGCTTAGCAAATTTTTCAGTCAGTGTTGCACAATTGGCAATGGATGGCTGGGTGAATAGATGGACGTGTTAGATGGGTGGATGACTAGAGAGGTAGATGGATGATGGATGGATGGATGGATGGATGGACAAATGGATGGTTAGTTAGTGAATTGATGGGTAAATGGATTATGGAGTGGATAGGTAGACAAGCGGGTAAATGAATAAGCAATGGGTGGGTAAGTGGATGGATGAATAAGTGAATAGGCAAGTGGATGGATGAATGGCTAAGAAGATGGATGAATGAATGGAAGCATGGATGGATGGAGTGGGTAGGTGATATGGTATCACCTACCATATATGGATGGATGAGTGGACTGGTGGAAAATTGGAAAGGTGATGAAATTTCCATCATACACTAGACGTTGTGGTAAAGTTTTAGAATACAGAACTGAGTCAGACATGAGACAAGTCACTGTAGTAAGGCACTCCACCATCAGAATAGTTCAGGACATTGTCATAACAGTGATGAAAGCCACACACCAGAGGACACTCTGTTTTCAGACAGATTGTTATGGGCCCAAGCACAGGATAACCACAACAGGCATGCAGCACTCAGCCTTATCCATGTCTGCACCCCAGAGTTGGCCCTAGTCACTGTCTTCATGAGGGACAATATTGCCCTTATCAGTTTTTTTAGGAATGACAAATTAAAAATGTGAATCCATTTCACTGGGAAAATGACTTGATTTTTTTTCTTCCCTGGAAGCCAAATTTTCTCCAAGTATGGGACTCCTTCCTGGGCTCTCCACTGCCTGCTAGACCAGGCCGGGCAGTCTTCATGGAAGCCAAGTCCTGGGAGGTCAGAGGAGGAAGGTTCCTGAATGTTATCTTCAACAGCACTGGGCTTCTCATGCCAGCCTCAGGCCCTGGGGGGCTCTGCCCACCTCTGATATAATCCCTTCCGCCTGAACTTTTAATTATAGCCTTGGGGTCCAACTCAGGATAAGGTTGTAGACCTGAGGTTTGTTCATCAGGCTATTCCACCTGCCATTGCTCTTTTCATAGATAAGACATACTGCCCCTATAGGCATTCCTCCATCTCTGCCACCTGGCTTGGCTAGGTGGGGCACAGGTGGCATAGAGGCCCACAGTACTCCAGGGCACTTGGCTTCTGAACAAGGAGGTACCACTGAGAGGAGACCTTCCAGGTCCCCTTATGCCCAGGTAACCACCCCAGCTGTGTCCTTCGAGCCCCTTCCCCTCCCTCAAACCTGCCAACCTCCCTGGCCATCCAGATTTTTCCTGGCACCAGCCGGTCCTCCTTACTCCCCACTCAAACAACTCCTGTGCCACTGATTGCCACAGTGAGCCCTGCGCTTCTCCCTAACTTGAACATTGGTCCCCAGATTGAGCCATTTAATTAGATCACTCCTCTGCAGACCCCTGATGGCCACTAATTCCAAGACCTGGAGAGTCTGCCTTCTGGAAGCAGACCTGGGTCTGCTTTTCATTGGAAGAAAAATGGTACTCCCTAGGAGAAGGGGAAGGTGGCCATGTGGGAGACAGCACAGCATGAAGGTACCTTGTGGTAGCCATGGACAGTGAGTCCTGGAGACGGCCCATCCTGCTTGTTTGGGACACAAATGCCTCCCCAGGTGTCTGGCAGAGCAGCTTTGCTACCAGAACCTGATTGCCCTCCCACGTCTAGTACATTGGGTGTACTCCAGGGCCAATCCATGTGTCCCTTGCACAGCTGGAGGCCCCACATCTGAATGAATACTGTGGGCATCGGGCACCACCTTGTGTCCAGACTGGGAAACACAGGATCTCTGGAAAAAAACAGAGAAGTCAGCACAGAATCAGGGATGCAGAAAGCATGTGCCATGTGAACAATTGACCAGATCCTCTCACTGCCCTCTCACCACAGGAAATGGGTTTTCAGAGTGTGGTACCTGGACCAGAAGCTGAGGGGTGGGCTGGGGTCCCTTACTGCAGACACCAGATGATTTTAATACATACAAGTCTGGGAACATTTTCTAAGTCATAAAAACATAGTGAAATTCAAACTGGACAGTCACTTCCAGAAAGACAAAAAGCTCACACAGGTTGTAAGACTCATTTCTTCCCTATATCCACAAAACCATGCTCCCACTAAACATTTCTTACATTTGCCAGCATTTACTGAAACATGGGTCACATAGGGCGATCTTCTTGAGGTATGGTTTTTGAACTGTTCTTGCCCTTGAGAACTTGGCCTCCACCAGAAGCCTGGGCCACTGGAGATGAAAGTGCTCCCCATTCAACTGTTCTGTTGGTACAACAGTGAATATTTTTCAACCTGGCGGGGCCATGGAATCCAGACCTTAGCCACACATTACCCTGAGTGTTTCTGTGAGATGTTGTTAGATGAACCTTTTACATGCATTGGTAGACTTTTGTCAAGCAGATGACCCTCATGAAGTGAATAGGCCTCCTCTAGTCAGCTGAAGGCCTTAACTAAACAAAGACTAACCTCCCCTGAATGAGCAGGAATTCTGCTTTCTAACACCAGGTCTGCCCAGGTCTCTTGCTGCCAGCCCTGTACCAATTCTGGATTCTCCAGTTCTGCAATCATGTGGTTCTATCTCAGAAAAAAAATGCCACAGCCACCACACACAACACACCTTCTCTGCTGATCTTGTTTCTCTGCAGACTCCACACTAACACTATTGGCAAACAGCCTAAGGAAAAAGAAGCTTTCTGGACTTTCCACCTCTGCAGTGAAAGTAACCCCTCATTACGCTTTCCTTCCATGAAGTCTGCTGTGTTAGATGATTAGTGTAACATGGACATATCTTTTGTTTTCCTGAGTTAGGGGCACCAGGAAGACAGCTGGGAAGATCAGTAAGGCAGGCAAGAGCTGGCCAGTGTGTGCAGTGGAGGGGGCAGATTCTGGATCCCACAATGAGCAGAGCTAGCAGAGTGCTCTGCCAAAGCAGATCTGGGTGTGAGAAGAAGCCAAGATGGCACAGATTTCTCTGGAGGCCTATGCAATGGGAGCAGGAGGACCAGGACATTCTGTTGGCCAGGCAGGTGGAAGAGGCCAGAGTCACTTCAGGGGATGTGGGTAGGGCAGAGCTGCGGGTTGGGTTCTGGGGCACAAACCACAAGTGAGGAGAGGGACACACAGGCGGAAACCCAATCAGTATAATTTCTATGTGGATATGGCATCCTGAGTAGCCAAGTGTCTGCATAAAATGCCCAGGGAGATATGGGATATATGGGCAGGACATAGGTTTAGGGAAGCCAGCAATGGCCAGGGCAGGTACATAGGGTCCTGACAGAGGCATGACAGTAGGTACTGGTACTGCTGGTCATGGATGTCAAAAGATGAGAGGGTGTGGTGAGGCCAATGACAGAGGGTGAGACCAGGGATCAAGAGCAGGGCAGAAAACACAGAAACTTCTCCAAGCAGAGCATGGCATGCACAGGCAGTCTTGGCTTGCACAAGGCCTCAACCACAAAGAAAGAAGAAAGGGGCTGGTCACAGTCGAGTGTGGTGGTGCACTCCTGTAATCCCAGCACTTGGGAGGCTGAGGCAGGCGGATTGTGGCAAGTTTGAGACCAGCCTGGGCTACAAAGTGAGCCCAAGGCCAGCCTGAACTGCATAGTGAGATCCTGTCTGAAAAAGACAAAAGAAAAGAAAGAAAGAAAGAAAAGAAAGAAAGAAAGAAAGAACGAATGAAAATGGCTGGTGGCCTCAGTGACCACATCTGGGGACCGTGACAGGACAGGGGTCATGGTGGGAAGGTCCTGGGGGACAGAGCAGCACAGGGAGCTGAGGGCTAGGGCTTACTGGGGGGCTGCTGTGATATAGAGTTTCACTAGCTGGGTTGGCACAGTGGATCACTTCCTGCCTTGTGGGAAACACAGTGAAGTGTCAGATCAGCTCTACCCCACTGCAGGAGCCTTTCAAGCCAGCTGGTCCTTGGGAAGGGTGACAGCCCTGTCCTCATGCTCTGGTGAGCAGTGCTCAGATGCCCATACATGATCTGTTCCTCTCCACCTTCCCCTCCCAGAAACATGCCCTCTCCTGGACCTATCCACCCCACTGTGCTGGCCAGCATCCTCAGTAGGTGCTGGCTGCCCCATCAGGGATGGCCCCAAGTCTAACCTCCATGTAATACTATTCCTACTGCTTCCTTCTGTGCTCAGCTCTGTCCCCGCACTGTTGATTCTGTGTGATCCACAGGTGCATCCTGCCTATTTCTACCACCAGCTAGGATACACAGTGGCTCTTCCACACACAGCCAGATGGAATAGGGCAATGCGAGGAGAGGGGTCATCACTCCAGCCACCACAGCAAGCACTTACTATGAGGCAAGTAATTATTTGTATAGTGAAATACAATAAAATTTTTTTCACTTTAAATATTTTGACCATTTTAAGTGCACAGCTCAGTGGCACTAATTACACTTTAATATCCCACAACAATCACCACTAATTACAAAACCCTTTGACTACCCCAGAGACCTCCTGTCCATTAAGCCCTAATATATACCACCCCAGCCCTAAAAACCACTGGCCTGCTTTCCATTGCTGGGAATTTTCCTGTTCTGTATATTTGGTACAAGAAGATTTATAGAATATTTATTCTTTTGCCTCTGGATTATTTCACTTTGAGTGATGTACTCCTCCTGTTTACCCAGGTTGTAGCGTGTGTCAGAATTCTTTCCTCTGTGCAACTGAACAATACTCCACCTCAGGTTTAGACCTGATGCAACCACCTGTTGATGGTCATATGGCTGCCTGCATGTTCTATGCTGTGAGTGTTGCTGCTATCAGTGTGGATACACAGCCATCTGCTTGAGCAGCTTTCAATTCTTTTGAGTACATTATTTTAGATTCCTACCAGCAGGCACAAGTGCTTATCATTGCTTGTTTTGTTTGTTTGTTTTATTTTTTCTGGTTTTCTTTTGTCTTTTGGTTCACCATCTTACTGAATGTGAAACAGTATCTTGTGGTTTTTACTTCTTCCTGGTGAGTAATGGTATTAACATTTCTTCTATTTCTTCCACATCCATCATTTGTGTATCTGCTTTGGAGAAACATCTGTTCAAGTCTTTTGTCCATTTTTAAATGGGTTTTGATTGGGTGATTATTGTTGATTTGTAGGAGTTATTTATATAGTCTAGTTATTAATCTTTTATCAAATCTATGACTTGCAGATATTTTCTCCTGTTTGGTTATTACCTATCCTGTCTCTTGACAATGTCCCTTGAGGCACAAAAGGTATGAATTTTGGTGAACTACCATTTATCGTTTCTTTCTTTTATTCCCCATGCTTTAGATGTCACATCTAAAATTCATCACCAAATCAATGTCATGCAGACATTTCCTTTTGTCTTTTCTAAGTTATTGCAGTTGTAGCTACTGAATGTGGCTTCTAATCCACTGTGGGCTCACATGGTATGAGGTAGGAGCTGCTGCCATGTGTGCCCCAACAACACCTACATGGGCCACAGCATCTGAGGAAATGGAAACTGTCCATTTTCAGGTAAAGATCCCAGGTCAGTGAGGTCAGGGGTGTATTCTAGGCCGCAGAGTGGCAGTGAATGGCAGACCCAGGCATGCACACTCCAGGTAAAACTCTTCCTCTGGGTCATCAGGTTGCCACAGCTCCAGATTGTACACCTTTCTCCCCATTGCTGCTTTCCCACACTTTGCTGCAGAACAGAAGCCCTGTGGCCAAACTTGATCAACAAGCCTCACTTCCTCTCTCCTGAGGGCATCAGGATTTCGGGCTCCAGGACAGGCCCACAGGTAGACCTCAGGCAAGCAGGACATACAGCTCTTTTGCTTCTGCCACAGCCTCCTCCTAAGCTTCGTGATGAGCCCATAGGTCCAGGTCCCTCCCAGACAGACTGGGTGCTATGTTTGAGGAGCAAGGAGAGAGGACGCCTGAGGTTTGTGGCCCACAGGGCAGCCACAGATACAGACATATAATGTTAGTCAGAGACCTGAGGGGTTACTGGATGGAGGGACGTAGAAGGCCAGAGTGGAAAGGGGCTGGCCGGGAGGAGAGGCACAGTACTGGGAATGTTAGGAGGTAAGGACCAAGGAAGGGCAAGTATGAAACTGAGGGACTGAGCAGCAGGCACCCTGCAAGCTTTAAGGGCCACTTGCTGTGGTAGGGAATGGTGCATGGCCCTGCACTGTACCCCACTAGGCCAAGAGTTCTGGATACTACTGCGGTCCCTGTGCCAAGAGACTATTCAGGGTTATAAGCTCCACTGGGATCCTCAGGAGTTTGAACCTAAATCTGCTATAACCTGAACTGTAATTATCACTCTGCACCTGAGCCACATATGTCTCCAGTGTCACCCAGGGCAGATCATGACACAGAGACACCAGAGAGGAGCAAGGAAGTATTCTCAAAATAAAGAGTCATGGTAGAGCAGAGCCCTGAGGTGTGAAGAGCAGGTTTGCAATGGGGCATTCAAGGTCATAGAACATGGGCTGGGCACATGGGCTGGGCTCTCCACCTGGCTGAGTGCAGACAGGGAGAGCACCATTGACCTGAAAATCTCAGCCCTGCCTGAAAGCACGTTGCCTCCCTCACCTGCACTGTTTCTACCACTGAGAACTCAGGCACTTGGGAGGCCACAGGGAGAAGGAAAGTAGCAGCCTCCGAGATAGGGAGTTGGTCACTGGCCCTGCAGAACCACCTGCCAGTGTTGACACCTCTCAGGTCAAGTTATTTCTTCCTCTGCAGGTCCCCATCCCCTCAGTCCCTCCAGCAGAGCAGATATCACCTGCTCCAGGCTATGGAATCAGGTGCAAAGATGCAGAGCCAAGGCCTTTCACTACTGGAGAAATTACCAGATTGAAGCAGGTTAAAAGGCTCCCTCCTGCTGGAATTAGTGTTTTTAGGACACCCTAATAGAGATGGAATACAGTTACTGTAAAACCAGTACTCACTGTGACCACAGCTCCTCACACCTTCTCCAGAAAGGAACAGGCAGCATGAGAGCCATTTCTGCCTCTAATCCAACCCATGGCATCTTATAGAGTGGCCACCAGCACCTGCCCTCTCACCACAAATATGTCTCCAAGCACCCTCGAGATTGTGCATGCACAATTATGTCTGGATCTTTTCCCACCATCTGGACATCTACACTCCACTTCCCACTCACCGCTGAGGGGCATCTGTGTTTCTGTGTCTTAGCTGCTGCGAGTGGTACAGCTGTGCTTATCTGCATAGCAGAGCCTGTATGGCATGTGTTTTCAATTCTCTGGATTATGGACAGCCTAAAGGGTATGAAGTGGCATCATATTGTCTTAAATATACTTTTTTTCAAGAATTTTTTAGAAAAGAATCTCTCAGAAAATACAAAGAGTTGTCATATCCTCTCTCAGTCTCCCATATTATTATCATCTTACATATGGCTTGCACATTTGCTAAAACTGATGGCCAATATTAATGCCTTATCTATTCATTTACTGAAGGTCATTTTAGCTGCCTCCTAATTTTGGCAACTGTGAATAAAGCTGTTACAAACAATTTTGTACAGGTTTTGCGCAGATGTAAGTTTTCAACTCACATGGCTGACTGCTGGGTCATTTGTAAGCCTGTGCTCAGCTTCATAGGGCGTGTCTTCTACATGACCACACCACTCTGCACCCCCACCAGCAATGACAGAGAAGTCCTGTGCTCCACACCCTGGTCAGCTCTTAACATCATTACTGTTGGAAACTTTAGCTGTTCTGATAGATGTGTGGTGATGGTGTTTCACCATTTTAATGTTCAGTTCTCTACTGAGTGTCTTTTCATGTGCTTATTTGCCATCTGTTTATCTCCCTTGGTGAGGTATCTGTTTAGGTTTTTGGTTCATATTTTAATTGGGTCATTCGTTATCTTGTTGCATCCTAAAAGATTTTATTTGGGGGATAACAATCTTTTTTATTATTTATTTATTTATTTAGTTAGTTAGTTAGTTAGTTAGTTATTGTCTTTTTGAGACAGGGTCTCACTATGCAGTTCAGGCTGGCCTTGAGCTCACTTTGTATCCCAGGCTGGTCTTAAACCTGCAACGATCCTCCCACCTCAGCCTCCCAAGTGCTGGGATTACAGGCATGTGCCACAATGCCTGGCTCGAGTCTTTTTAAATTAGATACATATTTTGCAAATATTTTTCAATACGTGTAGCTTCTTTTCAATCTCTTGATGGCATATTTTCCAGAACAGAAGTCTTTCATTTTAATAAAGTCCAGCTTATCAACTTTTTCTTTCATGCATCATCTTTTCGGTGTTACATCTAAAAAATAATCACTGTACCCAATGTCTCCTAAATTTTCTCTTATGTTATCTTCTAAAATTTTCGTTTCATGCTTGACACTTAAGTCTTTGACTAATCAGAGTTAATTTTGTGATGGGTATCAGGTGTTTGTATAGATTCATTTTTCAGTACATGGACATGCACTTGTTCCAGCACCATATGTTGAAAGGACATCTTTTATCTGTAAAAAAACATCTTTTATCTGGTCTTTTGTCAAGGGTGCCTGGTTCTGAATTCTGTACATTGATCTATTGCTATTCCTTTGCCTGCACCACATTTTTCTGGTCACCATAGCTTCACAGTGAGTTTGGCATTAGGAAGTGTCCATCTCTGACTTTATTCTCACTCTTTGATGTCATGTTGGCCATTCTGAGTCTTTTGTCTTTTCATACAAACTATAGAATCTATTTTTTTTAGAATCTAGTTATTCCGTATCCAGGAAATGACTTACTGGGATTTTGACTTTGACTGCACTGAATCTATAAATCAATCTGGGAAGAATTGATTTTTAATAATATTGAATTTTCTTATCCATTAACATGGAACACCTCTCATTTATTTAGATCTTTAATTTTTTAATCAAAGTTATAGTTTATCCATATATATCTTACACTTATTTTGTTAGATTTATACCTAAGTATTTCACTTTTTCAGTGCTAATATAGATGAAGTTTTCTTCCAATTTCAAATTCCATTTGTTTGTTGCTGGTACATAAGAAAGCAAATGACTTTCATATCAACCCTATGCCCTATAAACCTATTATGATCATAAATTAATTAAATGCTTTTATTCATTAGAATCTTCTGCACAATCTTTTTTATTTTAAAGATAGTAAAATACAACCAAGCAAGACAGATCAAAGCCAATCAAGACAATGCAGCAAAATTGGTACAAAACTTCAGAGCAGGATACCAGGAAAATAATAATAGCTATGATAGTATATCTTGTTATCTTCACAATAGTTGTGTATTCCATCAGGTATAACAAAATCAAATCAAAAACAAAACACAATAAAACCAATCAAAACAGGATACTGAATAAAGCAAAACAATGAATCAGAACACAGCAAAAATAGTATTGGACTCAAAGACAAGACAGACGGAAATACCCCATATTTTCTATATTACATATTGTCATCCTCCAGAGATGCTCAGACTGCTGGCCCCAGGCCTGCATAATTAACCAAACAAAATAAGCATTTAGTTGCTTTATGTACCTTAGTTGCTATCAAACTCAGACCATACCCGGAACCATCAGGTTGTTAACGGGGTAGGGGTGGGGGTGACTATCAGCCCTCGGTAGGCTTGCGCTTCTTACCAGGAAGGCTGGATTGTTGCTCTTTTGGTGGGTCCCCCCAAGCACCTAGACTATCATTCTGTATGCAAAGAAACAATCTTTTCCTTCCTTCATAATCTGCATACCCTTTATTCCTTTTGTAAGCTGACTTCTAATAGAATATTGAATAGGTGTGGAGAGAATGTACATCTTTGTCTTGTTTCCAGTCTTAAAGGGAAAATATCTAGCTTCTCATCACCAAGCTTGACATTAGCTGAAGGTGTTTTGTAGATAGATGTTCCTTATCAAGTTGTACAAGTTCTACTCTATTTCTTGAGTTTTTTAAAATCATAATTGGATGTTGAATTTTTTCCAATGCTTTTCTGCATCTATTTGATGATATTCTACATTAGTTGATATTTGAATTTAAATTAGTTGTGGATGCTTAGAATAAATCTCACTTGGTCATGACGTATAATTCAATCTACTCATGTTGAATTTGACTCACCAATATTTTGTTGAGGATTTTTGTGTCTATGTTTATTATTGGTCTGTGGTTTTGTTGTCTTGTGCTGTCTTTGTCTGGTTTTGGTTAAGGCATTACTGGCTTCAATGAATGAGTTAGGAAGTATTTACTCTGCTCTTATTTTCTGATAGATATTATAACGAATTGTTATTGCTTCTTCAAATGTTCAGTAGAATTCACCAATGAAACCACCTCAATCTAATGTTTTTAGGTATTAGAAAGTTATTTGTTCATTTTTATTTAGTTGTTGATTTTATTTCTATAGTAATTATGGTCCTATTCAACTTACCTGCTTGAGTGAGTTTTGGATGATTGTCTTTCTAGGCATTGGCCATTTTATCAAATGTATAGGCAGACATATAATGCTCCTCTATTATTCTTCTAATATCCATAGGATCAGTAGTGATGGCCTCATTTACAGTTCTAATATTAAAAAATGTGTTTGTTTCTTTCTCCCTCTCTTCCTCTCTTTCTTTTCTCTCTCTCTCTCTCTCTCTCTCTCTCTCTCTCTCTCTCTCTCTCTCTCTTTCTCTCCCTCCCTACCTGCCTCCCACTTTCTCCTTCTCTTTTTCCCTCTCTGTCTTCTTAGTCTGGCTAGAGGCTTATCAACATTGTTTCTTTTCAAAAAATAACTCTGGGTTTTTTCATTTTCTCTACTGATTTTCTTTAAATTTTAATGATTTGGGATCTATTTTTATTATTTCTTTTTCCCTGCTTAGTTTGGATTTAATTTGCTTCCTTAAGGTGGATGTTAAGACTTGATTTTAGAGCTTTCTTTTTTTTTCTAGTATGAATATTGGAATATTATAAATTTCCCCATTAAAAACTGCTTATTATGAATCCCATAAATTTTGCTAATTTGTATTTTCACTTTCATTTAAACTTTTCCACTTTTGTTTAATTAAAACATACTTGTTTAAAGCTGGGTACAGTGATATATGCTTATAACCACAGCTTCTCAAGAGGTTGGAATAGGATGATTGCAAATTTGAGCCCAGCCCATGCAACTTTCAACTTAGCAAAATCTTGTCAAAATATAAAAAATAAAAAGGCTAGAAATATAGCTCTGTGTAAATGCCCTAGATTCAGTGCCCATGCCTATACCCCACCCAAAAATTCCCCTTGAGACTTTCTTTTTGACCCATGTGCTATTTTGGAAGTGACTGAGTGATTTGTACTCAATCTAGAGCAGTGCAGAATACTAAAGAGAGGAGGCAAGTAGATAAGAAAATAGTTTAATAAGTGGGGAGGGCATGGAGGGAGTCACAACAAGGAAGGCTGTGGTGGCTCTCCCTGCAGACAAAGGGCAGGTTCTGCCTGATACAGCCTCTGATGGGGGAAGGCTCTGGAGACTGATGTGAGCTGATTTATTTTGTGAGAGTACACGGGATGGGTAAACCTTTACAATCCTGAGCTTTGGCAGGCTTTTGGGAGGGAGAAGACATTGGAGCTTCTGGGAAGAAGGAGGTGTGCATTATCATGGCACAGCTTTGAACCATTGCCATGATGATTGTGCTGTCTATCAGGTGGGTGGACCTAACAGGAAGTACATTGCTTAATATCCAAATATCTTGAGGTTTTCTACTCAGAGAAGTTCCCCTCTATTTCTCCTAGTTTGTTTAGTGCTTTTCATTGTGAAGAGATGTTGAATATTGTAAAATATTTTCTGTATCTATGGAACTGATCAAGTGGCTTTTGTCCTTTCCAATATTAATGATAGAGTGATTTTGGGTTTTGAACTTCTGAGAGAAGCCCCACTCAATCTGGGTATAGTGTTTTCCTGTGTGCTAACATGCTCTGTCAGCTAAATGGTTTGTGAGATTCTCCATGGCTGTATTCATAAAGGATGTTCCTAGGTTTCCTATGACGGGTTTGCTAACAGGTCCAGCAATGTTCCTTCCCTTGTGTTTCTTGTAGGAGCATTTAGGACCGATACCCATTCTTGTTGGTGTCTGGTGGAGCCTCCAGGGAAGTCCTCAGGTACAGAGCTTGTCTTCACAGGAAGCTTTTTGATTCAATCTCTTTCCCTGATATAAGTAGGACTAAAGATTTTTGTTTCTTCTTAAGCCAGTTCCAAGATCCTGTGTCCTTCTCAGCACATGTCCTCTCATCGGTTCTGGATACATGAGTGGGCAGCTGCAGGACATAACTCCTCTTCTTGTCCATTTCTCGAAGGACGGCTGGTGAAGCTCTGGGTAATTCTGCTGTGGGCACCTGAAATGGCCCAAAGCCAGGCCTTCTGGGTAAGAAGAACCACAGAGGTGGAGTGGATGACACTAAGGGACCAAAAGAACCCAGGGACACCTTCTCAGCAGCCATGAGGGCAAAGCTGGGGGACAGAAAAGAAATTACAGAGCCATGAAGTTTTGCTAAGTAGTATAACTCCCACAGAAGAGGCCTATGAAAATACCATGTTGGACTAGAAGCCCTGTGTTCCAGATTTCAGTGGTACCTGGGGAAACGCTCTGCTCAGAAGCTGGCCAAATGGTGACATAAATCCAGGAGCAGCTGCCATTGCTCAGGGGCTGACTCCACACACCCCTGCACCCAACTTCCTTTATCTTCCCTTCTTCTCCCCATCACTCTCTCCCTGCAACAGGGTCTCACCTCATCCCCTCATCAAAGCTCCAAGTCTCACTGTGGCTTTGAAACTGGCTCCTGTTACCAGCCTTTCCTGGCCCACTGCCAGAGGTGTCAGGAGCTCTTGGGCAGAGTCCACTACCAGGTAGCCCCTCCAGTGCAGTGGTGAGGTTGACCACCCTCTGAGTTCCAAAACCACACACCTCATGGCAGAGAGCCCAGCCCCCAGTACCATGGTCCTTCATTCCTTCCACAACAGGAAAAGAGCCTTTCAAGGAAGAGGCAATTTTGGTCATGTTGAAGGCTGCTGAGACATGATTTAGAATGAGAACCAAAGTGGTCTGAGATACTGGAATATCTTTGAGGCCTGGAAAGTACAGCTTCTGTAAAGCAAGGCAGTGATGGCAGCAGCCACCATCCAGGGACATAAGGCTGAGAATAGGAAGCACCCCAGGCGTGGCCCACATACCTCTCCCCCATGATAGAAGAGTTGTGCCCACCTCGTCATATAGACAGAGAAACAGAGGCACATAGAGGTGAAGCCTTCTGCCCAAAGTTGGGCAGCACATCTGGAATAAAATCCAGGTAACATGGCTTTGTGCTTTCTGTTTTAAGTGACAGTCAAAGGAAGACATGGCCGTGGAGAACTTCAAGAATTTATAAAATAAATGTTCGTTTAAAAGCAACACATCCATGCTTATGTGTGCCATGTGTACCTCCACAGGAGTGTGTTGCAATCTCAGGTTAGAGCTTGGTTCAGCTAGGAGTCAGCAAAGGCCACTGGGATCTTTAGAGGTAGAGCAGTGGCCTTGGGGCTATCTACCAGTGACACCCACCATGCTGCACAGGGCCCAGACTCCCCACCTTAAGCCATTTGTTCTTGAAGTTGTTGTTTTGCCTTGCAAGATTCTCCCTGAAAAATCCCAACCTCTCAGAGAAGGGGAGTCCTGGTCCACTTGTCAAGAGGGCAGGGATTGAGACAATGAGGCAAGGGCCTCTAGCCTACCACACTCAGTCCATAGTCCCCCAGGACTCTAGGGTGAGAAATGTATTTCCAGTCATAGAGGCCATTCAAAAGGTATACCACACCCCCAGAAGTGTGATGGTGCCTACCTATTCCTCCAGGTCATGTCCCCCTCAGTCTATGAGATCCTGTGAGCTCCCTATTCATTGAGACTCCCCAGGCACTGTGGCCCCTGAAGTCAGAGAGATTGGGGTAAATTAGACAGGGGGGTGCTGAACAAGAGCCATGACTTTGATCACGTGTGCCCTCCTCAAGGACAGATGCCTGTTGGTCTTAAATAGTGACAGGGATAAATGGGTCCCTGTGAATCAAGGCTACACATGAGACTCCCAGGGCTCTGAGGCTCTTCCCCAGGGGAGCTCCCAGGCCCAGAGAGACAGAGATGGGACATTGATGAACTGTACCAGATGGGTGCCAAGGCAACTAGCTTTGCTCACAGGTCCACTTCAAGAGTCTGTAACTATTGTAACAAGCCACAGAAAACACAGTGACTAAAACAGCAGGTGTCTTCTCTTATCGTTCTGAGGGTTAAGAGGCCAAAGTCAGTTTCACTGGTTGAGCTCCAGTGAGGGCTTGGCCACACTCTGTCCCAGACTCTGGTATTATTCTCAGAGCCTTCTTCTTTAGGTGCCTTGTCTCTTGGTCTCTTCCTCCAGCTTCAACCCCAAACATAGCATCTTGTTCTGTGTCAAATCACCCTCCACCTCCATCTAACAGCAATTGTGATGACATGTGGGGCCCATGTTAGTAACCCAGGATACCATCCCATCTCCAGATCCTAAATTTCATCACATCTACGAAGTCCCTTTTGGTATATGCAGGAACACACAGGTCCCAGGAAGGCGGCGGCGGAACTAGAATGGGTGGAAGAGCCTGAGCCTGGACGCGCCTGGCCCTCGGACAGGCACACCTTCACCAGGCTGTTTAGTAGCGGCACCAAGGGCCAGCGGCCGCTGACCATGGTGCTGCAGGGCCCGACAGACATTGGCAAGAACATGGCGGCCAAGAAAATCCTGTATGACTGGGCGGCTGGCAAGCTGTACCGCGGACAGGTGGACTTCGCCTTCTTCTAGCAGTGCCACGAGCTGCTGGAGTGGCCAGGCGCACACAGCCTGTCAGACCTCATCCTGGACCAGTGCCTGGACTGCAGTGCGCCCGTGTCGCAGATGCTGGCACAGCCACAGCAGTTGTTCATTTTGGACTGTGTCGACGAGTTGCCCACACCGGGGCCTTCGACGCGCACCACGGAAGCTGCACTGCAGCCTGTGTGCACCCCAGTGCGCCAAGGTGCGTGGCTTCTCCGACAAGAACAAGAAGAAGTACTTTTGTAAGTTCTTTTGGAAGGAGTGCAGGGTCAAGGGTGCCTATCGATTTGTGAAGGAGAACAAGACGCTGTTTGCCCTGTGCTTCGTGCCGGTTGTGTACTGGATCATGTGCACTGTACTGCACTGGCAGCTGGAGCTGGGCTGGGACCTGTCACACATCTCCAAGGCCACCACTTCAATGTACCTGCTCTTTCTTGGCAGCACATTGAGCTCCTTGGGCGCTGAGGGTCCCCACATGTGGGAGCAGCTGCACAAGTGTGCCACCTGGCCCACAACAGGGTCCTATGATGCAAGACATAGTTCTCTGAAAGGGACCTGGAACACCTGGAGCTTCTGGGTTCTGATGTCCAGCACTTTCTCATCAAGAAGGAGCTGCCAGGTGTGCTGGGGACTGAGGTGATCTACCGATTCATTGACCAGAGCTTCCAGGAGTTTTTTGCAGCACTGTCCTATCTGCTGGAGGATGAGGGGGCATCCAGGGTCCCAGTAGGTGGCCTGGGGACACTGCTGCACAAGCGCATCAAGGAGCACAGCCACCTCATGCTCAGCATGCACTTTTTCTTTGGGCTGCTGAGTGTGGAGCATGTGCAGAATGTCCAGCACCACTTTGGCTGTGTGGTCCCAGTGCATATGAAGCAGGATGCCCTGTGATGTGTGCAGGGGCAGGGCCATCCCACAGTAGCACCAGAGGGAACAGATGGGAGGGAAGGGTTCAAAGACATGGAGGAGCCAGAGGAGGAGGAAGAGGAGGAAGAGCCCAACTTCTCTTTGGAGCTGCTGTATTGTTTGTATGAAACCCAGGACAATGCCTTTGTGTGCCAGGCCCTGGAAGCCTCCCTGAGCTGATGCTGGAGCATGTGTTCTTCAGCCGAATGAATCTCAATGTCCTGAGCTACTGCATTTGGTGCTGCCTAGCTAGACAGGTGCTGTGGCTGGTCAGCTGCAGCCTGGTGGCTGGGCAGGAGAAAAAAATAAGAGGAGCCTGGTGAAGTGGCTGAAGGGGTGAGTCTCATGGTTGCATAGGCAACAGTGTGTGGTTCCCCTTAGTTTGGAGCACATGTCCAGACGTGGTGTCTATTCCCTCAAATGGCAAGAGAACCTTAGGAATATGTCTTTCTACCCCTTGCAAGACAACTTCCCAACATCCATCTTTTCCAGGGTGCCTTACTATACCTACCTTCAGCCATCCCCAACCAATGCAGACCTAGCATGGCAGCTGCCTCCTCCCCATGTACGCAAGTCCTGGAATGTACTATGTCCTCTACCCTGAACCTTGCACCTGCTGTTCCCTCCACATGCAGCACTCCCTTTCCTGCCCATTTTCAAAACCTGCTCTGGCTGCCCCCAGATGACCTGGAATCTTGTGGGTTATTCTACATCCCTCAGGCCTGCCTCTTCTATCAGAACTTCAGCCCCTTCAAGGAAAGAATTGTGCTAGTTTGTTTGAACTTCACTCAGGAGCCACCCCAGGTGCTCACAAGGACATTGGCAAGGCCTAGGCCCAGGGCCCTGTAGAAGGGATGGAAGAATCCTGGTTTAGCACAGGAGTAACTGGCAGAGGCAGTGCCAGTAGCCTACAGATAGGAAGGAGCTCAGAAGGGATATAGTAGGCCACACTACCTCTCTCTCCTAGCAGTTCTTAAGCCACCTTGAAACAACTCGAGGTCTCCCCACTGCATCCACTCTTTGAGGCAATGACTGACCTGTGGTGTGGCCTGAGCAGCTTGACATGAGTGACTACAGCCTCTTCCCTCCATGAAGGGAACTCAGAGCAGGATACCCTGTGCAGATACAGAAGGATGACTTGGGGAAGCTCCTCCAGTGTACACTCACTGGTCTTCGTGTGCTGAGTGAGGGCCTGGCCTGTTCCCAGTGCCAAGTGCAGACATTCAGGTGAGCCCCCCACCCACCACCACAGGAGGCTGGAGGGACATGTTGCCAACCCCAGCAGCTCCTGAGATCAGCTCTTTCCCAGGGTGCTACTGCCAAGCCTTTCCAGTACCTGTAAGCCCTCTTCCAGCAGAGCCCTACCCTCACCACCCTGGACCTCAGTGACTGTCACCTGCCTGGTCACAGGTGCCCCACCTGGCCATCATCCACCCAGCACTTGACAGCCACCCTGGTCCTCCCAAGGAAGTCATTAGTGCCCTTTGAGTCCTGGAGCATGGAGTAGGTGGAGAACTTGGAGATCAGAGCCCAGAAGTCCTCCCTGCTCCAAAGGCAGGAGGTGACCACAAAATGATGACCACCCTGGGTGGGAACCTTGATGGCCTCGGTACACTGGTAATGAATTCTTTAGTGGATTGTTTTTCATTGGTTTCTGTTACATTGGCTAAGCATCCCAGCACAGGACAGGACTTTCACCAATCCACCCACACAGGACAGGGCTCAGTCCTCAGGCATTACTTAGGAAACAGGTTCAGCAGCTGACCTGGCTGCAGAAAGTAGACTTCCTGAAAGTGTCAATCTCCTCTGCCAGGCTCTGCGGGCTCCTTCCATTCTTGGGCCCCAGACTGTGGCGAGTATCCTGGAGTCACTTCCCAAGTGAAATACCCTCCTTTGTAAATCTACTCTTTCATTCCCAAAACAGAAAATTCCCTGCCCTCGTAAGGCAGCAGTCTAGGTAGAAGACAGATAATAAATATGTAGGGAATATACAAACACAGCACAGTAAATGCATATATGACAGAAAATACAGTACTGTACATCTGACATAAAAACAACACAGTAAATATCGTATACTTTTTAAATAGTACTGGGGATTGTACTCAGGGTCTTCACATTGTATTAAGTCCCCAGTCCTTTTTTAATTTAATTTAATGTTTTATTTTTAATTTTGAAACAGGGATTCACTAAGTCCCTAAAGTGGCTCACTTCTTCAAACCTCCTAAGTGCTGGAATTATAGGCAGGTGTCACCATGGTGGGCTCTTTTTTTTTTTTTTTTAACTTTATCAAGACGAGGTTTGCCATGTAAAAAACTCTGGCCTCAAACTTATGACCCCTTGCCACTGCTTCCCGGATACAGAGATAATAATATAGTAAACATATATGATGAACAAGACATCATAAGTACGTATGTCGTACATAAACACATAAATAATAAAGGCGGTGACACATACCATGGAGGGAAGTGCAGTGCAGTGAGGAACTGCAGAGTACATGGAGAGTGGCAGATAAGGCCTGGGTTAAGGTTGGGAAAGCGCTCCACACACCCAAGAGCAAAGGGATCTGGGAAGTGAGCTTGGAATGACCAGAGAAGCGGGCGGGAACCAAGGCAGGCCCAAGTGAGCATGCTGAGGCAGCCTTGCTGCAGTCCTCTGAGCCCACAGCAACGATTTGACTTGACCTCCATGCTGGACGCCGAAGCAGGGAACCTGACAAACCAACCCAGGCACAACCCTAAATGTAGATCTGGGTAGGCAATGCCTACCCCAGAGTGGTGCCCGGGAGCTTCACGTGGATAGGGGTGGAGACCTGCTGGGATTGAAGGCGGCGAGAGCTTCAGGGGATCCCCAAGCAAAGGGAAGGACATATCTCTAACAGAACTGGACAATGTCCCCTCTGGCGAAAGGGACACATTAGAGAATTAGGACTGGAGAAGGCAAATAAACAGTCACGCACCAAATCCAGCTATGAAGACATGCTTGGTGAAAGCTGGATTTCTCCTCGCTAGGGCCTGGTGTGTCCTACCAGGCTCAGTGCCACCTACAAAGCCTCAAGATGCGGATGTGGGGCGCCCAGCGCAGCGCCCCCGCCTCTGAGCCACACCCCGCGCCACACCACGGTCACAGTTGCGAGGCACTAGAGTTGGCGCCCACTTGTTTGCACAGACTGACACCAGAGGGCGTCCGGCGACCAAGCAAAGCTGCGATGAATCCCGGAGGCCCCGCCAACGATCGCGATCGCCTCCGCGCTTCCTGCTTTGACCTTGGCGCTGCGGACCGCTGAACGGGAGTCTGCGTGCGCTCGCGGCTTCAGCGCGCGGGCGGAGGAGACTGCTTGCTTGGGTGGTTCTTTCTTAGGGTCGCAGGTCACAAGTGTGGAGACTCGCTTGAGATCCGGAAACCGCATCTGGCTGGAGACCGTGCTCACAACGTTTTCCGGTGGCCCATAGGTGCCACGCTGGAAAACTAGGGACCCTTCCCCCTATCTGCGAGGTCAGCCAGGCTCTACGGAGATTGGGAGGCTGCAATCTGAAGAGAGGAAGCCTGCAGTCATGGCCCAGCCTGCCCGCCAGAGACAGTCTATGGAGGACACCCAGCAGGACCCCACCCTGTTCGTTGCTCATTCTCTGCCCAGGGACCCCCGGCTCTTGGCCACGGTAACCAACGCGTACCTGGGAACACGTGTGTACCATGACACGCTGCATGTGAGCGGCGTGTACAATGGGGCCGGGGGGAGCACACACCGGGCAGTCCTACCCAACCCCCTCAACGTGCGTCTGGAAGCCCCCGCAGGAACAAGAGACCAGCTCATTGAGACCTTTGCGCTGGACACCAACACAGGTAGCAAGGTGTGGCCTGGCCCCTCTCCAAGCAGGGGACCACACAGCCTCCCGGGATGTGGCCTCTGTGAGTGCCCTTCCCTCTTTCTCCTGGGCCTCCCAGGTCCTGTGTAAACATTACAAAAATTCTGGGAAGCTGTGCCCACTTCACTGTGGGGAGAGGTCTCCAGAGGTCCAAGGGACCTACTCCCTAATCCAGGGAGGCAACAGCGTTGCACCCTTCTTCTGGTCCCCTCTGCCCCTCCCTCCTGACCCTGCCCAAGTTGACTTGGCTCCCACTCCCACCCCCCAGGCTCCTTCCTGCACACCCTAGAGGGCCCCAACTTCCAGGCCTACCAGCGCATCTATGCACACCGCACGCTTCCCCACGTCCTGGCCTTCAGAGTGTGCATTGCACGTGTGGCCGCAGGGAGTGGGCCCATCAGGGTGCTGCTGTGGTCAGTCTTCTCTCCAGAAAGCCCAGACCTGGACTTGCACCTGGGCCCTGACTTCCAGGGCTTCAGGTGAGCAGGGACCCGGATCCCTGTGGGGTGGTCCTAGGAGGAAGCCATCATTGAGGCATAGTTGCACCTTCGCAGGTACCTGTATGGCCATACGCTCACCCCAGAGCAGCCAGGGGGTCCCCAGAAGGAGGTACACATGCTGTGGACACCAGTGCCCCCAGCCCTGACCCTTGGTGAAGGCGAAGAGACCAGGATTTGGGACTTCCTGACCGTGGTGGGTGGCAGCCAGATGGAAGCCCAGGCCTGCCTCACTGAGGCCCTAGAGCTGCAGGCCAGGGATTCGCTGTATGCCACCCATGCACAGGCTTGGGCCCAGTTCTGGGCAGGCTGCAGACTGGATGTGACAGGGCCCCTGGCTCTGCGCCAGGCTCTCCGTAGCTCCCTTTACTACCTGTTCAGTGCCCTGCCCCATCCTGGGACCTCAGGACCCATCTGCCATGGCCTCAGCCCTGGAGGCCTCTCCAACGGAAGTCAAGGAGAGTGCTACTGGGGTCATGTCTTCTGGGATCAGGTATGCATGGCCTGCACCACAGGCTGCGAGGGATTAGCCTGTGCCTCCCTAGAACCCAGGCAGTGGTTGGGGCAACATAGGTGCTGGGCAGATGGAGAGGCTGCTTGGAGGAGGTGGTATCTGCCAGAAGGACATGCAGGTGCAGGAGTCTGGTGGACAAGAATGACCAAGAGGTGCCCAGGGGTCACCTGGTGGGTGAAGGGGAACCCTCCCCATGCAGGTTGGGGAGCAGTATAGCCCTGGAGCTTTCTTTGGGCTAAGGAAGCCAAGGGGACTTTAATCCAAGAGCAACAAAGACTTTTGCTGCTAAATGGAGCTAGATGGGGGTGAGGCACGGGGGCCAGAAAAGCTAAGGGCAAAAGGGAGGGGACTTGGGGACCACTAGGTATTCAGGGTAATTGCTATGGGGGAAAGTTGGATGGGGAGCCCATCCAGCTCCAGAATGGGAACATTCTCACAGGATCTCTGGATGTTCCCAAATATCCTGATGTTTCACCCAGAGGCTGCTAGAGCCCTCCTAGAATACCGTGTCCGAACTTTGGGTGGGGCCCTGGAGAATGCCCGGGCCTTGAGCTACAAGGTAAGAGGCCCAAACACTACCTGGGGGGAGGGGACACCTAGGGTCAGCACACCCTGAGAACAAGGCAGAAGTCATGAGGCAGACACTAGAGCCCCCACTTCTCCTCACTCCGCCATGCATAAGAGATTAGGTCCTCTGGGTTAGAGTTAAGGATATTGGCCTATCCTCCTCCCATTCCTCACATTTATCCTGCAGGGAGCTAAATTTGCCTGGGAGAGTGCAGACTCTGGCCTGGAGGTCTGCCCTGAGGACATCTATGGGGTCCAGGAAGTCCACATCAATGGGGCAGTGGTACTGGCTTTCCAGCTGTACTACCATGCCACCAAGGTGAGGGCTTGCCAAGTGTGCCCCCTACCCACAATTCCCTGTTTGGGGCCAGTTCTGGGGTGCTGTTTTAAGGGGCATTCAAGAACCAGGGGAGCACTGGGCCTGCACAGCGACACTCCATGCCTTGGCCTCAGTACTACCTCCTGCTGCCCAGGACCTGCAACTCTTCCGAGAAGCTGGTGGCTGGGATGTGGTCAGTGCTGTGGCTGAGTTTTGGTGTAGCCGTGTAGAGTGGAATGCCACTGAGAAGAAGTTCCACCTGAGAGGTATAGGTCTGGGCAGGCAGGTGGGGAAACAGTATGGTAGTTGGGGACTGCTGCATGATGTGCCATGGTGGATTCATGTACCCAGGAGTTATGCCCCCTGATGAGTACCATGCAGGAGTCAGTAACTCCGTGTACACCAATGTCCTGGTCCAGAACAGGTCAGACTCCAACCCCTGGGTCTGCCCCTGCCCATCCTGAGCAGCCCTGGCCTAACCAGCAGTGCTGGGGCTGTAGCCTGTGTCTTCCTCCAGCCTGCACTTTGCTGCTGCCCTGGCACGTGACTTGGGTGAGCCTATCCCTGACCAGTGGCTGGTGGTGGCTGATAAGATCAAGGTGCCCTTTGACCCTGAATGGAACTTCCATCCTGAGTTTGATGGATATGAGCCTGGTGAGTAGTGCCTCCATCCTCTCCCTACCCTTGACCCTGTGTCCAACCGAGCATGCCCCCATCAGCAGCCTACCCTCTAGGAGACGAGGTGAAGCAGGCTGATGTTGTGCTCCTGGGATACCCTGTCCCCTTCCCCTTGAGTCCTGATGTCCGAAGAAGAAACCTGGAGATTTATGAGGCTGTGACATCCCCTCAAGGCCCTGCCATGACATGGGTGAGAAGCTGAGGGACATGCTACCCCATGCCCTTCTTCCCCATGCCATTGGTCTTAGCCTTATGCCTTCTGAACTCTGACCCCAGAGCATGTTTGCTGTGGGCTGGATGGAGCTGAAGGACCCATCTCGGGCACAGGGCCTTCTAGACAGGAACATCATCAATGCCACCGAGCCCTTTAAGGTCAGCCTGGTTTGAACCCTTGACCCACAGGCTGACCTCACCTGCCCCCACTCGGGCCCATGTGGTCTCAGCCCGGAGTTCCTCTTGACCTTGGGAAGGCAGCCACAGAGGCCAGTGTGCCAGACCTGTCACAGTCACCCTCCTGCAGGTGTGGACAGAGAATGCAGATGGGTCTGGGGCTGTGAACTTCCTGACAGGCATGGGAGGCTTCCTGCAGGCAGTGCTGTTTGGATGCACAGGCTTCAGGTGAGCACAGGAATGTGTGTGGGTGGCAAGGAGGGCTCTCACCTTCTCACACAGCTCTCTCCACAGGATCACCTGTGCAGGTGTGACCTTTGACCCTCTTTGCCTGACGGACATCTCCAGAGTGTGTGTGTCTGGCATCTTTTATCAGGGGAACAGGCTCAACTTTACTTTCTGCAAGGACTCAGTGACAGTTGAGGTCACGGCCCAGGCATGGCCCAGGGCTCCTCAGTTGGAGATTGAGCTGTGGCCTTCAGGAGCTCAGTTCCCCCTGCTTCTGGGTAGGTAGAATCTGGAGTGATATAGCCGCAAGGTGCCCCATATGTACCCTCACCCCATGGCGCCCTTCTCTCTGCAGGGAACAAGGTCTCATTTCCTTGCTCAGCTGGCCGAATACAAAGGTCATCCTTATAGCTGCCCTGAAGCTCCAGCCCCAAGTCTTCTAGAAGAGTGTTTTGAAGACCTTGGATCCTGCCCCAGCCCCACAGTCTCACACTGGAGCTCAGCCCAAAAAAAAACAGGGTGCCAGCCTCATCAGAGATATCCTAGGCCTCTCCTGAAACCACTCCTATATGCCCCTATGCCAACCCTTCCCTCAGCCTGAGCTCCTCCGGACCTGGAGCCACATACCTAGTCTGTTTGCCCTTAGACTGACTGTGACACCCCCATGCCCACCTGTGGTCCCTGATCTCTAGAATCTTCTGGTCACATGAGTGGCAGGGTGTAAGCCTGGGGAAAGGGATGTAGCCACCTGAAGAACCACCAAAGACTGGGTGTCAGGCCCTGGTGTGGGGGAACTTCGATAAAAAGTGAATGGTTAAACTGTAGGGCAAAGCCACATGGGATCTGTGAAAAGTGAATGGTTAAACAAGTTTAGACTAGTGAAGTATGTGGTATCTGGCTGTTGTCCTTCCCTTTTCCCCAAGAAAAATTACTTAAGTCTTGAGACAACTCCTAGCCCAAACTCTTTTTCTTCTTTTTTTTTTCCCTCCACTTATACTGGTCAGAGGGTTCTTGGCTTTAAAGCTTTTCCTGGGAGTCTGCCTAATATTGGGGGCTTTTAGTGATTGAACTAAGTCAAGTAATCATTCATCCTCTATACCACCATGGTCTCACACTGCAACACCCTGGTTTCCCTACTCTTTGACTCTTCTTGATTCTAAGGTTCACCAGTCCCTGGCACAGTGGGGTTGACTGGGCAGCCCATCCTCTCTCACTTGCTAGTCAGAAGGAAAGGGGTTCTGGCACCAGAGGGTAGGGCAAGTAAACAGCAGAACAGGAGCCGCAAGCTCCCTACTGGCCACCAGGAGGATAAGAGCCAAATGCACATGAGTTCAAGGGTGCAGCCAGGCCTCTGCCTGTCCTCTGCTCCAAGGCCATCAGGCCCTAGATGGCTCATCCTTAATATCTTTCAAGAGCAACAAGGTGATGTGGCATTTAGGACTGATACCTGGAGATACCTGGCATTTAGGACTGATACCTTGGTGCTCTGCACCAAGCCAGTTTGAGGAATTAAAGGTTGGTGTTGACGCAGCATCCTCCACAAGGGACAGGTTGCTGCCTTCCTCCAAAAGTAGTATCATACGAAGGATGGATTTTCTCTTCACCTAGGGTCAGGGACCAAAGTGAGTCCCTGGTGTCCCACTTCTTTGTTCTACATTGTCACATCCCAGTTCTTTTCACTCAGTGGACACCAGGCAGAGACCTCCACACACATAGAGGGGGGGGACCCTGGGCTAGGGGGAGCCCTGGAGCTGGGAACCCAGCATCTATGTCTCCCTGACAACTTAGCTACTCAGGCTGGGATACTGGCCTCAGCCAGCTGCTCTTGCACTCTTGAGTTCTTAAGACCACTGCAGTGGCAATATGTGGGATATAGAGGGTAGAGACTCATGGACACTGCTCATCTCCTGGCCACAGGGAGCATAGGAGGCATGATTGCTGGGCCCCCAGCCACAGGGACAAGACTATGGCTTGAGCCCCAGGGGACTGCCATGTGCTGTCCCTCCTTTGCAGTGCCCTGGTGATCACTGTCACTGTGGGGGAGATGGTGCCATCTGCTGCAGGCCTGGGCAAGGGCTGTCCTGGCAGGAGTGGGCATTCATCTTGAAGGTCCAACAGTAGGCTTACACAAAGGTGTCAGAATGGGGTGGCAGGTGGCCCTGCACCCTTGGGACAGTGTAACCTGGTGCTTGCTGCATGTATGGGCTACCTCTGTGTAACATCCCAGGGCATGTATGCTAGCATGGCTAATCAAGGTCCATCAGCCTGCCCAGGAGACTAAGCCTGGGCAGGGAGAGCTGCACCAAAATAGACTATTGGCTTTGTCCTCAGCACCTACCTCTGCACTGTACATGGGGCCCAGCAGAAGACCTCTTCCTGGGAGATTGACCCCTGCATCCATCCTCTTTGTGCAGCACAGGCTGGTCCCTTCTTCAAACCCAGGCAGCACACTGTCCTCATTTTGTCCCAAACACAGGTCACACATTGCCTGTATCCTTGTTTGGCAGTGGCATCTCTCGTCTTCAGCCCAGCCCCAATATACCCTGCCCTTGAGGGATAAGGGTTTAGTGAGGCCCCAGCTCCAGGTTTGTCACCAGGTAGATGCTGTGTGGAGTTAACCCTTTCTCCAGCCCTGGAAGATCTGCAACCCAAAGGACCCCCCCCCCAAGAGAAAAGGGACTTGAGTGGGACTCAGAGTCCCAAAGTACCTTTCAGTAAGACCCCTGGGATAAGCTCACCCTGTCACTGAGCCACAAGGGGGTTGGGGCCTCATCTCAACCAAACAGAGCTGTATTTGACAACCTTTATGTGATGGAGTTGGGGAGTTATGTGGTGAATCAAGCTAGGGATGGCGCCCAGCATTGGGGCTTAGCAGATATCTTCCACTCTGTCTTCCCTTTTGCCTTTAGAGTGTTGGGGAGCAGGCTTTCATGTGAGCATGAAGTCTGTGTGACCACAACTGGGGAATCTAGTACCCGCCCCACCTGGGAAACAGGCCATCTACCTCTCCCACATCCCATGCTGACCCTAGAGGAGGAAGAGCCTTGCAACATAGAGATATCATTAAAGGGCACCTGGTACATGGGAAAGCGAGGCAGCAGCACACACAAGAGGGAGTGGGCCTCATGAATGCAGGACACACCCAGACATATTCTGGAACACACACCACCAAACCACAGGGCAGCAGGGATCAAAGGCCTCAATTCCCAAACTTTGTCCTAAAATACTCTAGCACCTCCACCCCAGAAGCCACAGGCTGTCCTAAGTGCAGGGGACAGTTGGGGGACAATTGGGTGGACAAAACCCAGCAAGTAGAAGTTGGCCCAGGAGACTGAACTGTGTGGTCCCTATAGCAGCTCCCATGTACACAGCAAGGAAGCCCCAGCTCTCTGGTATCTGGTACGTTTAATTTCAAACAGAAAATGAGCCCAGAGAATGAGGGACTGGGGATCCTTACAGCTGAGCTGAAGTCCCTGGAGTCCAAATGGCCAGCTTCAGATGACCAGGTTGGGCCAGGGGTGCCTCCAGGGTCACAGGGTTTGGGGCCCTGTCACAGAGTGCAGCTCCCTGGGGCCAGGGTTTGGGGTCAGGGTGCTCTGGTCATGACAGGGACTCAGTCATAGTCTGCATCATCGAACTTGGTGCTGAAGAAGGCTGCAGAGTCCTTAGCCAGCCGGGACAGGTGCAGGGCTCCAGTCACCACCAGTCCCAGGAGCAGTAGCGGGGGAACGAGTGTCCACATGACAGCCAGGATATTGTAGCACTTGGCTCTGGAGCCGTAGCGCCGGGCTGCCTCCAGGTCCCCAGCCACCTTCTGGTCTCGGGCCTGTAAGAAAGCCACAGGGCCAGTCACTAAAGTTCAGGGGACCTGGGGCAGGGCCTATCCACCTGGATGAGAACTTGGGTGAAGAAGTATGGCCCAGGGGGTACTACCTGATCGGGGCCTCTTCCCTCCTTCCCCACAAACTGACACAGGGCTCAGTGAGATCATAGGGCCCAGTCCATTAGAGACTGCAAAGGTATGTGGCTTGGGAACCTCAGCTGCAGGCCCATGGCCATCAGACCAGCTCTTCCCCCACACCCACCTGTGTGCAAAGAGGACTCAGACTGGAGCCAAGGGGGCTTGGTTCACAGTGGCCGAAGCATGTGGAACCCCAAAGTGGACTCCACTCTCCTGGGAGAAAGAAATCCCCACAAGAGCAAACACTCCTTTTGTGATAGCAAACGATGTAATGGGGAGGCCTCCCATGTTGGCCCCCATGCTAATGAACCCCTTCCAGGAACACCAGTCACAAGATTCTTCCCATGGAGCCCCTCCACTACCCTTCTTGAAGCCTTCCTCCCTACTCCTGGAGTCCCTTCCCTCACCCCAGATGGAGCCTCTTTCCCCATCTTCCATGGAGGCCCACTTGTGCCCACAGCCCACCTTGACAGAATGCACCAGTGCCAGGAAGCCGAGGCAGCATAGGTTCAGGTAGATTGTGCTGAAGATGGACCAGATCAGGTGGTCGTGGGGTGGAGGGCTTGGTGCTCCCAGCACGAGGGCTATAGGGGCAGCATCATCAGCTTTGCCTGGTGTCAGGGCCCGGGGGTCCTCACGGGGAAATGACGTGTCCATGGGTTCCAGCGCCGTCTCGCTCAAACTGTTTTCAGGGTGGGCGCCTGGCTTGCTTATAGACCCATGCCCGCCCTGCTGGTCAGCTCCACCCACTAAATTGATCCCAAATTACAGCCTGGGTCTGCAGAGCAGAGCAGCCAGCCTGGTGCCTGCATCCCCTCCGCACCAGGAAAACGCCACCCAAAGTCCCTGGGAGACAGAATTGGCTCCAGGGAGACCCACAGAAGCTATGCAGGGCTGGGTCCTCAAAAGACCTCCTTCACCTGGTTGTAGCCAGAGCCTCCAAGGCCTTATGTGCCCAAAAGTTAGAACTCAGGTTCTGGTAGTGCCATCTGCATCCAGTAGTACAGCAAGGTGGGAAAGTGGAGACCCTGTTAGAGTGGCCAAACAGAAGCCAAGCAGCCCCAGGGGCTGCCACACACAGAAGGGTTGGCAGGGCCACAGTGAGCTCTCCATCCATAGGGTCCTCTGCCCAACCTCCACCTCCCAGGTGAGTAGGTCCTCCTCAGGATCTTCTCTGCCCTCCTCCACCCTGAACTGTTTGTGAGTGGTGGTTCTGCTTAGGGCTAGGGTTCATCCCACTGTCCTCACAAGATGCCTCTGTGTGCCAGGTTCAGTGTGGACATCTGAACCAGGCTTCCCAGCCCAATGGCCTGTTCAGGGGAGTAACCCAGCCCAACTCTTCTGAGAACCTTCAGACCCCCAGTGATCCTACCCTGCCCAACCTTTGGCAGAGCCCACACTTTGGCTTTGCCAGCTCCTTGGATGCCCAGCCAAATCGTGGGATTCCATCCTCCAGCAGTCCAGGACATGGGAAGTTTTTCCATTCCCATTTGGAACTTCTGAGACCAAACACCCTCCCTCCTCCTGGGGCTCTATCACTCACTGCAACACAGTCCATGCTCTGCACTACAGCCAGAGCGCTCCTGTTCAAGTGATTCCTATGCCCTACAGTGACCCCAAACCTGCCTTTTCCCAGGGAAAATCAGTCTTAGCAGTGCTGATACCCATGCAGCTCTTGAGGTTCTTGGGGTAAACGATCACAAGAGGATGAGTATTCTGTTGAAACTGGAGGAGTTGTTTGAAGAACTCTGTGGAAGACCTTTTCATTCTTGAACCCTTTTCATTTTAAGTGCAGTCCAAGGATTATTCCACAACTTAATCCGTACAGTCCATTAATCCATAATAATAGACAGTTATCAGTGTAGCTGGAAACTATCAAAAGGTGTTACTGAGTTAAGTTTCTTTTATGACTAACACATTATTATAACACTATTTTGTATAACTCTAGTAACTGTACTTTCTGCAGGATGTTCAAGATCAAGTTAAGGTGAGATCTGTATTAATTACAATCAGTTTTTTTTATCTGTCAAGGTCAGTTAAGTCTCCTAGGGAAATGCCTTGGAACCATGCACAGCACCTTTCAGTACTTCTGTCAGTGTCAGCCATATAGATGAGTAATGGCCATTGCTTGACCAGATTGCTTTCTATGAAAGCTTAGGAGATCTTTTCTGCTGATGACTTTCCTGAGGCACACTATACACCAGTGATCATTTTCCTCTGTGATGTCACAGTCTTCTTGATCAGAAAATCAGGGACTCACTGAGTATGTGGTTCTCTAAAGTTCTGGGTTCTCACTGACTTCAGAAGACGAGGACCCAAATATTGATTGTCCTCTTAGCCCAACTAGCTCTCTAATTTTTGACCTCTAAACCTCAGTTGTTGAACATCCAGAGAAAAGATTGATAACAGTACAGTGTAGTAGAGGCAGTAAGCTTGACATTATTATCTTATCCAAATATCAAACACCTTAGAACATAGAACCATTATTTTTAAAGATCCATGGATGTTTTAATATTTCAATACCTGTAGAATGTTAACAGTTACATATTTTACACAGAAAATAGAAATCAAACAATAAATGTTATAGCATGACAATCATGATGACATTTTGTAACACACCTGAATTTCCATTATGACATAAAATTCCCCTTTTGTCATAAAATTCCCCTTTTAATCAATCATCCCTATCTAATATTTAAGAAGATTTTACTTAACTTGCTGACTTTTAGTGGGATGTACATCTCATAAGTTTTTGTTAAAGGCAAAGGTCTGAATCTGAAACTAAATTCTGTCACCATAAACAATCCTTGTTTTACATTTTGGAAGCCCTGTATATGTGGAAGCATTAATACATTAACAAAACCTGAGGTTAATAACAGTCATTTGTCATAGCCATATGAAAACCTTGGTATTGGCATCTTTAAATCACAACCTTATAGTCTAGAAAATATAATCTTTTGAGAATGATGAATGTGAACATATCACAATAATATATTTCTAAAACTTTAATTGGGCCATACAGATCAGTGGGGCTTCCCATTAATGAACAAGAACTGATTAATATTACCAGGCAGCTGTTTTCTTATACATCAACTGGAGTCCTGTTCAATAATTTCCTCCTACTCCAAGGGATTTATTTTTTAATTATCTTAATAGTAATTTTGATGACTTATGAAAAACTCAATCTGCTGGCCTTGCTTCAGGGCCACTGAAAACTAAAATTTGATAAAAGAAAGCAAAGAAGACCTAAATAAATGTAGAGTTACATTGATCACAAATTTGAAGCAAGTACCTCAGAAGTAAACAATTTTGAAAAACAGTGGAGTTTGAGAATTTACACTAGCAGATATTAAGACTTATTAGAAAGCCACAGTGCAATAGTGATATGCTTGAGCCAGCCTATTACCAGCTCATGAAAGCTGAATATTCAACTTTTAGGAGTTTTAAATGTTGGTGGTTGTTGCATTGGTTATATCAAATTATCTTTTATGAGAGTATTTTGTAAATAAAAATCAGCAAATCACAAACCAGGACTACATTATCCCCCAACCACAAGAAGTTTGTCATGCTGAGTAGGGCCATGCCATCCAGGGAAGCTGTCTGAGCTGTAGCACTCTTAGTCTTTGACAGGGCTGTGATAGACCCTGCTGGAAGTTTCTCTGGAACAGATAGTCCTTCCATATCAATTTTAAATTTGCATCAAGTGGCCCCAGTGGTATCATCATCTACACTCTGGACAGATAGTTGAAGGTTTTGTTGACAAGACAGGTGGTGGCTGTAGGGTGGTGGCACCCTATAGGTACAACAGAGCAACTTGTGGCAAAATGTTCCTTACCCCCACAATGAAAACAAGTAACTTTATTCTTTTCCTTTCCTTTAGGCTGTGGATTGATGCCCTGAGTGATTATAATTTGTCCTTGATTATTGGGGATTCAAAGTTTAGTAAACAAGTAGATATGTTGAAAACCATCCCCCTAGTTACAAACAAATGAGAAGTGTCTCCACACTCTCTTACCCCACCCATGTTCAGGCACTATATGCTGTAACTCTTGCAGCTTTTGAGGTTTCTAGGGTTGCAGGTTGCAGGACCTTGAAAGAATGAGAAAATAAAGAGACAAAGCTGCGGTCAAGCGGACCCTTTACTCTCCTGATGAGAGAAAGGAACTACTCAACTACTGCAGCACCTTTATTTATACACTCCCAAGAAGAATGTCAATTTCAGCCCCACTGCCTAGCAACCTTTTTGCCTGGCTCGTCTGGGCCCCTTGCCTTCATGGAGCTGGAACAGCTTGTTTAGGTGGCTTGTTTTGGGTTTTCTGTGTTTTCAGTGCTGGTCTTGCTTTAGCCCTGCACATGTTATCATTATCCACTTTAAACAGCTCCCTACATAGTAGGGTACTGTGAGTTTGCTCCATCAGTCTTCCACAAAATATGCATCCCAGGGCTTCTATTTAAGCATGTATCAAGGAGAACTTTTGGACAAATCCCTGAGAATGAAAGGGGAGAAAGGCTGAGCTGACCCCTGAGGACCTCTAGACCCATACAGCCCAGAGACACCTAGAGCAGGTTTCAGGGCCAGGCAGTAACATACAGATCACATGTGGGAAGCAGGGTGTGACCAGGGGTTTCTCAGTGATGCCAAGCATCTGTGGGTGGAGGCTTTCCCCACTGATGGGTGAAATGCACAAGCTCCCGCCAGACTCATGGAAAAATCTGCCCTCTCCAGCTTGGTGCCCACACAGCAGAGCTGTCCTGTGACTCTCAGTCAGTCACAGTTGGGACCAGTGGGGGTTGGCCATTGTCCAAGTCTTCTGCCAGGGACCATGGGCCTGTAGTCCAATTGTGAAGGATGTAGAGAATGGATGTGGCCAGTGTCCACACACAGTGGGCTCTGGGAGGTGATTCAATGCCTGTCTGCTCTCTGTGGTAGGTGACCAGGCAACATTCAGAGCTTTCCCACTAGGCTGGCACCCTACAGGGGTCTTGCCCAGCATACTCTGGCCATGTAGGGCCATGCACATGCCCTTACCTCTAGTTCCCCTGATGTTTGGTGTGGGAAGTCCCTGTGGAAGGCCAGAGCATCCCAGGACCAGATGTTTGTCCTGGACACTATTGACTGTCCCCCTGAGGGCCCTAGGGCAAAGGGTTGGAGTGATGCTCTATGGGGAATGTTCTGTGTAGGCTGCTACACAGCAATGACCACCAGTGTTGCAGGGAAGACTGGGAGAGAGCATGTCCTTCTTTATGAGGGGCAAGCTTCTGTTGTTCTTGGGACTTAACACATTCCAGTCCTGGACCTGGTTCTGAAGCACAGGGACAGAAGTGGACCAAAAGAATGGAGCACAAGGGAGCCATGACCCCAGCATCTGGGCCTGTTTCCCAGCACCTGTCCCTCTGCTGTCCCCTAGAGGACAGAGGATGAGCTCAGGGACAGAGTGGGAAAAGGGAGAATTCAGGGCCTTGGTGCTCACCATGGGTGGGAACAGAGCAGAGTGATGGGATCTCTCTTCAGACATTCTGGGACATCTGGGGGATGGGCAGCACGTCCAGGCAGAGTTGCACACAGAAGCTGCCTCTGAGTGCTGGGGACAGGCCAAGGACAGAAAAAACATAGAGGCCTGCTCACAGTAAAGTCCCTGGAGCTCACCAGGGCCACAACAGACAAAGGGAATAGGGCCCTGGAGTGCAGATGCCATGGAAGGTGCCATGAAGTATGCCATCAGTGTAGTCATTTCACCTTCAGGGTGAGGTCCCCATGCCAGCAGCCAGAAAACATCATGGAGCAAACTCCTGACATCAGTAGCATTGTGAGCCCGCACTTAACATAGCCACTGCTACCTTCAGGTCTTGTAAGCATAATCAGACCAGTGATACCACGAAAGTCCACATCACTGAACACACCTCCAATCCCACCTACTCTTCTGTCCTTTGTACTCACTGGGTCACTGCCCTGCAGTTTCCTAGGTGGAAGGCCATGGAGGTGGAGCTGCTGGACATGGATTCAGAGCGCATCCAAGGAATATCTGGGGACCAAATGACACAGCCTTGGGGGCTGGGTCACCCAAAAAGACCTTGCTGGGGTCCTGGACAGAGATAGTAAGGTCCAGCCGCTGTTAGTCTGGGCTGGGGAGATAGCCAAGCCTGGGAAAGTCCCTCTATGTCCCGCCCCCAACAAGGAGGGGTCAGCTAACCCAAGTACTGGCTTGGCTCCTGGACAGGAAGCTCCTTAACCCCCACTCTCCCTACCTCCCTGTTTCCCAGAGAAATTTGATCCTCAGAAGTTAGTTCCACCCACTCAGTACCCTGCTAGTCTCTAACTTGCCTTTGGGCAGGAAAAGGAAACTTGTGAGAAATCGAAACTACACGCAGAGCTGGTCACAGAGAAGAGCCCAGTGTCCGGACCCACAACGTGTCCTGCTTCAGCACCATGAGCCAGACGACCCAAACCTTCTTCTCTCAGGCCAGTGTCAGCCTCTCCCCAAACTACGAGAGACTCCAGGAAGAGCACGAGGTTTCTGTATTAGGGGTCACCCATGGTCCAGTTCCCCCAACATCCACTGTGATCAATATCCGCAGCGACACCATGGTGCCTGACCATGTGGTCTGGTCCCTCTTCAACACGATCTTCATGAACACGTGCTGCCTGGGCTTCATAGCCTTTGCCTACTCCATAAAGGTGAGTGTCCTGGGTGTGATGCTCTGGGAAGGAGCTGTGAGCCTCAGATTCACCCATCTGAACAGAATCTTTCTCTCTCTCTCTCTCTCTCTCTCTCTCTCTCTCTCTCTGTGTGTGTGTGTGTGTGTGTGTGTGTGTTTGCAAGACCTGTATGGGAACTGGGCTGTATGTGGTGTGCAGGTCACCCTGTGAGCATGAGTTGAGGAATCTCTCAGGGCAGGCACAGGGTGGGCTCCTGGGCATCCTGGGGTCACATTTGTTCCCCTCCTACCGAAAGGAATTCTCCCCACTGCCCACACCAGAAACACCCCATCCACACTGCAGACAGTGGCCCCCAAGCTGTCTGGGAGCTGCAAAAGGATTCACTGGGGACTTTGCCCCTGGGTTGAGCCACCAGCACTGGAGCCACCTACTGTCAGGGCATGAGAGGGAGTGTCTTCCACCTGAGTGAGGGCAGGGGGACTCTGGCTGGGCAGGGTGAGACTGGGGCCCCCAAGTGAGCACCCTGGCTCTGCCCTGACAGTCAGGGAAGACCCTCACTCTCTGGTCTCCCCCAGTCTAGGGACAGGAAGATGGTGGGTGATGTGATCGGGGCCCAGAGCTACGCCTCCACCGCCAAGTGCCTGAACATCAGCGCCCTGGTCTTAAGCATCATTCTGATCATCAGCCTCATCGTTGTGTTTGTCTTCACCTCAGTGCAGTTGTTCACATGATTCTCAGAGCCACTAGCCCTGCAGTTTCCTTCCCTGCACACCAGTCTTGGCCCTGGGCTGGGCCTTTCCTGCACCCCATACCCTGACCAGCTGTCCACAATTGGGATCAATAAAGTGCATGTTCCTACTGTGCTGTGACATCTCCTGGGGGAAGGGACATTGCTTGCTTTCTCATCTTGGTACTGAGATGAGCCCACCTTCAGTGTCTCTGAGGGGAGCATGTCTTCAGTTTCTGGTCTCTGGACGCCATGGGTGGCTGCATACCTGGGACCTACTGATCCTCCTCAGATCCTTGGTCATTCAGCAGGGAGGTGCTGAGACCCACCCACTCCAAGTCCCAGGTCCCAATCATCCAAGCAAGGCCTGGACCCCCAAATTAGGGTATCCATAGGCCAGGGTCACCAGCCAAAGTCTTGTCCCTCAGGGGAGCAGACACCACCAACCCACCAGTGCTATGACCCCAGCCTCTATCCTGGCTCCATGTGGTCCTCTGGGGGCTCTGTGCTAAGGCGCTCCTGACTGCCAGAACATGGGTGGGACTGGGCTTTCTGTACTTCTGCTTCTGTGACCATCCAGGACCCCAGCAGTTGTTTCCTACTCCTCTCCCACAGCAGAGCTCTGATTCTGGGAGCCCTGTGGATGCTGCCTGGGGTCACCCATGTGCATATCTCAGACTCCAGCCTCCTGGCCTCCCAGGAAGTGTCCTGATGAAAGGATGCACTCCTGACCTCTCCCTAGGCAGCACTGGCACAGTAGCTGTGTGTGGGAAGGAACATGGCCTTGGTGATGGCCAGGAGGAGAGGACCTAGAAACCCACTGATGTTCCCATCTGTATCCCTGGGACCTCCCTGCCCTCTGCTGGTGGTCACAGCACCCATGTGTCTTCCTCCCCTCCAGGCGCCCTGCAGTGTGTGGGCCTCCAGGAGCCTAAAACAAGTGGCATATGTCCCTTTGTCCCACAGGGTGTCCCTCCTGAATCTTGGGTTCTGGACCCTAAGCATCATCCCTTGGAGTTGGCCTCAGCCTCCTCCTTGCATCTCTGAGTCTCCTGCTCATGTCTTCAGCTTTCTGCCTCCTAAGCCAGTTGCAAAGTTAAATGTATCCTAGGTTCCCAAGGCAGGATGGGTCGTTGGTGCCATAGGTGCTCAGGTGGGACCTCAGAACCTTTGAGTGGAATGAGAGTCAGTTTCCAGGAAGGCTGGGGTCTCTTCTGTGGGTGCAGAGTTGAGGCTATGGTTCAGGAAGCAGGTTTCCCTCTTCATGTTGGGACCCCAGGCTTTGCCTATACCTCTGACTGGCAAAGCAGATGTTTGGGTCAGCTTTGTATTGCTGGCACAAAATACCTGACTTGCATGGCCCTGAAGCAAGGCCAGCAGATTGCTGTAGCTTCTGGTTTCAAACGGGAAAGAGAATTTTTTCTGTGGTCTGTTGGCCATTTCAGAACTTTGGAAATGGAATGGTAAATTCATCAGAAAGAAATAGCAGGTGAGTATGGCGGACTTTGGGGGGCCTGCAGGGGAGAGACCCTGGCGCCTCAGGACCTGCACCATGTGGTTGACTTGGGGTGCTAGGAGAACGAGGAGCTCCTTCCCTCTCGGGGGTGGCTGTGAGTGTGGCAGACTTTCGGCGGCCCAAAGGAG
>PVJX010006759.1:0-75309 GCA_004027295.1 Dolichotis patagonum
CTCCTGCTTCTTCATTCATATGCTTGATTCTTAAGTTATAGATCCTCTTGTCATCTACTAGTCTTTGTATACTTACTGCCTGCTCCCTTGCTATTTTTAAGATACCTTCCCTTTCATGATCACACATTGCAAGCCTGTGTTCAATTTTTGATAGTCTATCTTTGGTTTCTTTCAAGCAGTTTTGCCAGCTTTCTATGGAATCTTTAGTTTCCTGATAATCTCCTTGAATTTGCTTCATGAATTCTAGGTTTTTCTTGTTTTCTTCATTAAACATTTCTCTTTTTGTGTTCCTCCATTCTTCTGTCTGTGTCTTCTTGAGAGGTGCACAGCCTTTCTTTTATTAATCTACTTATCTCTTGTTTAATTTGAATTAATATTTCAGTTTTGATCCCACTTACGAGGTCCTGAAGATATCTCTGTATGTCCACTAATGCTGTGTTTGATGTTGCATGTTTGCTGCCCTCAATCTCTTTTGTATTTACCTCTCCTGAATCAGTGTTCTCAGGTTTGGGGGCTGGGGTTTTTTTTCTTATTTCTCCCTCTCGTCATATTTTAGGTTCCTTCCATACAAGTGTACAGTGTAATTCCCAGGCCCTTTTCTCAACTCTTATAACACATATATTAGCAATAAACTCTTGACAGATGATAGAAACATAGAATTTTGTTACACAGAAGTGAGATTGCATTATATACAGCTGTTTTGTTTCCACTCAACAATCTTATTCGATTCTTTTTAGGTGTTGGCTTGCCTCACCGTGGTCTTTTTGCTTCTTCCTCATTAAAACTGAATCCGAACAATATCTCCAATGTGCCACTTATGTTTTGCTTGCAGAAAATCAGATTGTTTGTGGACATCTGACCCAAAACAAGTCCAATCAAATTCTTTCTAGTGGGAAATTGAAATAGGAATCGTAATGTATTTATGCAAACTGAGCTACTCTGTTGAGCGAAGGAAGTTAAAACCGTCAAAGCTGGGGTATAGCTGTAACCTGATGGGTGAATAGAATAGCAAAACTTCATAGGCAGAGAGATGAGAATTTGACACAGAGGGAGGCACAAGATATGAGAAGGTGCTTTGTGGGTTCCTGGTTGCTAACCATTTTCTTACCCTGTGATCTTTCTATGTTTACCGGGGATCAAACTCGTGACCTCGTGCTTGCTAGGCAGACACTTGTGTCACTGAGCTAAATCCCCAGCCCATTGCCTTGGGTATTCTTGAGAAACTAGTTTTTTCTTTTTCTTGGAGATCAAAACCTGGGCCTTATGTATACCAGGTATATACAGATGTTACTGAGTTACATCTGTAGCCCGTATTAAGATACATTTGAGTCCTTATAGTACACTCTCCCTTAAGGCTCAAATCAACTCTCAAGAATCAAAGCTAACATTAAGTATTTTTACAGATATAATTTGATATAAAGAACTACTAACTAGGTACCAAAGAACTGAAAATACCAAGAGAAAACCCTTGGCACCACTGTAGCTAATGCAGGAAGCAGATACCACTGTTAGGGCTGGGAAGAACAAAGGCATTTGGCTGAGACTATTAAAAGTTCAGAGGAGGATCCAAGAAAAAAATACTTGGAGAGCCCCAAGTATTTTATAGCCAACCATGGAAGAGTGGAGTTTGAAGCAGAGGTATGATCACATGATAACTATTAACACCAACTCAAGTCCTTTCTGTTACTACTTGCAAGCAGTGATCTGATAATGATATGATATTTTATCAAACACTTGCATTAGATATATTTACACTCAAAATAACTTTACACGGTTGCATAGTACTTAATTGCATGCTCATAATGCAGTGACCCACAGTGCTCTACTTTTAAATTTTAGGTTGTTTTCTGTTCATTATTATTTATAAAACAGTATTGCTTGAAACATCTTTCAATATTCTTTGTTCTACATCTATCTGTGACTATCTTTCTTTCTCTGAATAAATCCTTAAACCTTCTAGATCAGAAAGATACACATCATAAAGCAAAGCTTTATGTGCTGGAAAATTTCAAATCTATAAAAAAAATTACATGGCTAACGCCAGTGAACATTTGTTTACCTTTCAATTTGATCCATCAGTTGATTTTTCCTCATTAACTTCCTTTCTCTCCCCTCCTCGGGTCACGTGAGAGTGAAGCTGGGCCTGGCGCCACCTAATTCCAGTATTCCGGCAGGCTCAAGTGGAAAGAGCTGCAGTTGGAACCCCTCCTGGGCAATTCAGCAGCTTAGTGAGACCCTGTCTCAAAGAACAAGGGGGGCAGGTGGAGGGGCAGCATAGAGTGTCGCTCAGATGAAGGCTTGGGTTTAATTGTCAGTACAGAAAAAAAAGTGAGAGTGAGTCACAGACTAGAAGAGGGTGTACCTGTGTAAAACTTTCAATGCTCACTGCCAAAATGCACTCCAGAAAATTGTGCTATTCTACATCTATTAGCAGTTAATTAAAGTGATTTTTCCCCTACCTTCTGCTATTTGATTCTTGCCCAAATATGCAGTTGTAATTATTATAGTTTTAAAATATAATTCCTCCATTATTTGGAGAATCAAGTTCCCCCTTATTTTTTTTCTTTTAGATTTTTTATTGATGAATCATTCAGATATACGTAAGCATCACTTTTGAGAAAGTTCTTTTAAGTTAAAGATGCACTGGGAGGCAGTTTCCAAAGATGGCGGACCGGTAGGTAGCAGGAGAGAGATCCTCTCTGAGACAGACAGCTTAAATGCCAGAATTTCACACCCTGGAGAGACCCAAACAGAGAGAGATGGACTCTCTCAACCCAGGAAGAAACCAAAGTTTAAAAAAACTGCTCAAATATGAGGTCCTGGGTCTACCATTAATGAAGCTAAGATCAGCGAGCACAGCGCCCTCCTCAAGCTGCCTGAATTACTGCCCAAGAGCGACCTGACCAACTGAACCATGCCGATGTGACTGGCTTGAGCGGCCAGAGCGAGGAGCTGAACATCCCTGCGTGCAGCTCGCCCGGCCCCGGCCCTGCACGCGACCCACCCAGAGGCACCGAGAATTTGCGCTGTAGCTGCACTGAAGTCAGAGGTCTGGGAGCCCAGCAGTTCTCAGGGACTGGCATCAACACGCGGTGTGTGATGGGAATAAAACCCTCCCACGGAAAAGGGGAAACTGACTGGAAGACATGTTAGATTAGGGCAGGACAGCCTTAACTCCATAAGGAAGTAGCTTCAGTTGGTTGCTCCCTTCACCGAGTGGATTGGTGGAATCTGCTTGGATTGGGCCGTGCCCCTGGCTGGGACCCAGTGGGTTGCTACAAACTAATTCCCTGAGCACAGCCGCACACTGACACAGTGAAGGCCTGCAAAAATTGACTGGCCTGGAGGAGAGGAGCCAGCGCACACTGCCTTTGCTTGAACTTCACTCTCTGATGGTGGATGGCAGAAGGCAGAAGCCTCTAGCCTGCGTGCTCCAGAGGAGCCTTAACCAACAAGAAAAGGGGCTGGGAATTACACTGTACACTTGTATGGAAGGAACCAAAAACATGACAAGAGGGAGAAATAAGAAAAAAACCCCAGCCCCCAACCCTGAGAACATTGATCCAGGAGAGGTAAATACAAAAGAGATTGAGGGCAGCAAACATGCAACATCAAACACAGCATTAGTGGACATAAAGAGATATCTTCAGGACCTCGTAAGTGGGATCAAAACTGAAATATTAATTCAAATTAAACAAGAGATAAGTAGATTAATAAAAGAAAGGCTGTGCACCTCTCAAGAAGACACAGACAGAAGAATGGAGGAACACAAAAGGAGAGAAACATTTAATGAAGAAAACAAGAAAAACCTAGAATTCATGAAGCAAATTCAAGGAGATTATCAGGAAACTAAAGATTCCATAGAAAGCTGGCAAAACTACTTGAAAGAAACCAAAGATAGACTATCAAAAATTGAACACAGGCTTGCAATGTGTGATCATGAAAGGGAAGAGCTCTTAAAATAACAAGGGAGCAGGCAGTAACCATACAAAGACTAGAAGATGACAAGAGGATCTATAACTTAAGAATAAAGCATGTGAATGAAGAAGCAGGAGTCAAAACAGAGGAATTGCAAAGGCCACTCACAGAAATCATTAAGGAAAATTTCCCAAGCATAGAAAAAGGAAAAGATATGCAGATGTATGAAGCATACAGAACTCCAGCCACCTACAACCAAAACAGAGCTACACCTAGACGCATGATAATCAAGATGCAGGGATGCAGGGATGGCTCAATATACATAAATCAATAAATGTAATACACCATATTAACAGAGCCAAGGTTAAAAGCCATATGACCATCTTAATACATGGCAAAAAAGCTTTTGACAAAGTCCCTCACCTATTCTTTTTTTTAAATTTTATTTAAACAGAAGAAAGAAAAACAAAACAAAACAAAGGGTAGCAACAATACAGAATTCCAAGGAAAAAATGAAAAGAACAACAAAAAAAGCCTAAGAGATTATTACTTGACAAATTACATACTGACTTCTTGGAAATATTTCTTATGCATTTTTATCTTATTAAAATACAAACTCTTGAAGTACGTAAAGATTATTTTCTGGATTTCTACTAGCTCCACTGTGATTTCACCCTTTTTATTCCTAATCTCATGGATTTGAGTCTTTTCTTTCCTTTTTTTAATAAGGTTAGCTAGGGCTTGTCAATTTTACTTTTATGTTTCAAAGATCCAACTCCTCTATTCATTGAATTTTTTTTTTATTTTAAAGGAGGTAAAATTAAACACAACAAAGCAGAACAAAACAAATAAGAAAGCATAAATTTCAAAGCTAGACAACCAGAGATCTTCACTATCTTATTGTCTCTTGTTTTCTTCCAAATGGTTGTCTATATCTTTGCATATGCAGAATTCATACGAAACAACATAGCCAACCTCTCACAAGATGTCCGGTTCACTGGCTCCCACTTGCTAAGTGGAGGGGGGCACGGGACGGGGGATGGGACGACATGAGATGTTTGATTCTCTCAGCCTGTGCGCTGGCAGGCTCACAGCTGCTCACCAAAGAGGGGAGTAGTTGCTTGTTCTCCTAGCGCCCCAGGCCCTGCATGGCACAGGTTATTCATTGAATATTTATCCTGTTTTCTTAGTCTCTATTGCACTAATTTCTGCTCTGATCTTTATAATTTTTTCTCTCATTTGAACTTTCTCTAGAAGCTTGAGGTTCCAAATTAAGTTATTTGAGCCCATTCTTTTCCTGATATGGGTATTCACTGCTATAAGTTTCCCTAGTGGGACTGCTTTCACGGTGTCCCATAACTTCTGGTATGTTGTATTATATTTATCATTTAACTGTAGAAAATATCTAATCTCTTTTTAAATCTCATCTGTGACCTATTTCCTTGTATTTATGAAGTTTTTGTGGTTTCTTTTGCCATTGATTTCCAATTTCATTGCACTATGGTCTGATAATATGCATGGTATAATTTCAATTCCTTTGTACTTATGTAAGCTAGTATGTGGTCTATTTTGAAGAATGTCCAGTGTGCAGCTGAGAAGAATGTGTACTCTGATACTGTGGGATAGGACATCCTATAAACATCTACTAAATCTGTTTGTTACAACATTTGGTTCAACTCTAATATTTCATGGTTGATTTTTTGTCTAGTTTTTCTGTCCATTTGGGGCAGTGGGGAATCTAGATCCTCCAATACAATAGTATTAGTGTTTATTTGATTTTTCAGTTCTGTTAATATTTCTTTTATATGGTTGGGTGCATTAGAATTTGTTGCATATATATTTATGATTGTTAGCTCTTCCTCTTGGCTTGTTCTCGCTACAAGAATGTAGTGATCTTAGTCTCTCTTAATCAGTCTTTGTTTGAAATTATCTTTGTCTGAAAATAGAATAGCTACCTCTGGTTTTTCTGGGTTCCCATCCTGTGGTATATTGTTTTCCATCCTTTGACTTTCAGTCTATCAATTTGTTTTTGAATTAAATATGTTTCTTGGATATAGTACATTGTTGGATCTTGCTTTTTGATTCATTCTGCCAACCTGTTTCTGTTGATTGGTGAACTGAGACCATTAACATTGCTGGTTACAACTAATATGTATTGACATCTTTGTCATGTTATTCTGTTGGCTCCCTTTTTTTCTCCCTCAATTTAATTGTTTGCCTTGCTTAGTGGATTCATTCTGTTGGAGTTCATGGAGTTTTAGTCTTAGCACTTTCTGGAATGTCCTTCAGAACATTTTGGTTTGGTGGTCATAAATTTCTTCAGGTGTTTCTTGTTGAGGAGGGATCTAGAATGGAGGTTGTTTTCTTTTAGGGTTTGAAATACTTTCAGCCAAGCTTTCCTTGACTTAAAGGTTGAGAAGTCAGCTGTGATTCTGTGCTTTGCTTTATAGACGATTAGTTTCTTTTCTCTAACAGATTTTAATATTCTATTCTTGTGTTGAATTTCTGAAATATTGAATATTATATACCTTGCTGTAGATTTTTTTGATCACAGCTCATTGAGGTCCTATATCTTTCACTTATCTGTATGTCAAATTCTTTTCCCCTGCTAGGGAAGTTTTCTGCTATCTTGTCTGAAAACAAGTTTTTAATGTCATTTGTGGTATCTCCTGCTTTTTCATTGACTCTGATTAATCTTAAGTTATTCTTCTTTGCCTCATCTAGCAGCTGCTGGATTGATTTCCCATGGTTCCTTGCTATTTTTAAGAAATCTTTCCTTTCATAACCACTAACTACAACACTATCTTCTATGTCTGAGATTCTGTTCTCTCACTGGTTTGTTCTACTGTGAATACTTTCAAAGGAATTTTTAGTTTCCTAGATATCTGATTGAATCTGTTTTATGGAGTTCATTTCTTTCCTATGTTAGGCATTCATGGTTTCCATCATTTTCCTAAGCTCCTCTTTTTTTTTATCTATACCTGTTCTGGAATTGCTAAGCTTAGCTTTAATTGTGGTCACCATCTGTGCAGTTATGATTTGACATTTTCTAGAGCCTCATTTATTTGGTTTGTTATTACCACTTCAGAGATGCTAGGTGGGTGGATTGGATTATCCCCTCATTGCCCCCTGGGTTTTCCTCCAGTGAAATTGATTTCTGGGGTTGCATCTTGCTCAAGTGTCTTCTCATTTTCTTTCTTTCTTTTTAGTTTAATTCCTGGTTTGACACTTGTAAATTGCTATGATGAGTTGTTTTATTGCTAGTATTTAGAACTCTTAGGAAATGACTATTTCTCAGAGGTGTCTTCCAGGTGTAGGAGGTTTTGGAGTTTTGAGTCTGTTGCAAGGTCCTACCTCTTCATTCTATGGGGGATGAGACATTGCAGCCTGCTTGGCTCAGCCCCTGGTTCTTTGGCACTGGCCCACAGTATTTTCTATGACCCTTAGACAATCTCAGTCTTGATATAGTAGAAAGAATAACTGGTTAGAAAAATTATGTCACTCTGATTTAAGTGGTGCAATCAGCAATAACCGTAATATCAAACACAGCTTGAAAATGACAAACTCAGTAACCATTAATGTACCACTTTTAACTGTATGAACTCTATTTGTGGTCATATTCAAAATCTAAAATAAACCAGAAATCTTTATGCAGTAAATAAGCCCTGAATGTGCCAATTTTACTCTCAGGGAAGAAAATTTAAAAGAGGTTAGGGGAAAAAAAGAGAAATAAAAGAATAGAAAGAGATTAGAAACAAAGATGAAGAACAAAAGAAAATTATGCAAGCTTTAGGAATCTTGTGCAGAAGACAGGAAAGAAAGAGGAAAGGAAGAAATGAAAGAACAGAACAGGACAACAACCACAAAATCACTAGAAACCACATTCAAACTCATATAAAAACAAGATCAAACAACGAAGGGAAAAAGTTTTTAAAAAACAAGAGAGAGAGAGAGAGAAGAAAAACTCTCCATTGGCTCAGCTGTCACTGGTAGACAGTGTGTAGAAACAGAATTCAGATCCATGTTGATCTATCCCAGCAACCCAGCAGTAGTCATGGGTGAGTGGATAATCTCAGAGAGCTCCATTTTATTTCCCCTGAAGTTCAGGCTGGTTTCTGGCTGTGAGGCTGGCATCAGACCTGTCCAGCCTGCAGCAGTCAGCACAGCTTCTGAGGGTTCGCACTCAGCTGGGAGCTGCTCCATGAACCCGCAGTTTTTCTGAGCTCCGAGCTCAGCTGGCCCCTCTCCAGGATAGTTCCCAGCCGACTGCCTTCTACCAGCCAGTGCAGTCCTCCACGTCCACTGCTACCTGCTCTATCCCTCCATGCAGGCCGCCAAGGTTGCCAGCGCCACCGTGTGTCCACAGGTTGGAACTGCTTCTCTCACACAGCAAAGCCAGACTCATTGAGAACGCACCGCCCACTACTTCCTACTTGAAGTTACTTGAAGAAACTTCTATTGAGGTTTCTCTTTTCACTCTCCCCAGGAGCTTCGACTCTGCTTTAGATACTTCATGAGTCAGAGGGCCTTCTTCCCTCCTCTTCCTCTTCCTTACTATATTCCAGTGTCTGGACAGCAAGTCTTTCTATTACCATTATGCAATTCTGCCATAGAAGTGCAAAAACAGCCTTATACAATACATAAATGAATGATCATGGCTGTGCCTAATACAGCTCTACTTTCACAAATAGGTAGTGTGGTTAGGTTTGGCCCGGAGGCTTCACACTCTCAACTGATGCATTAGATCAGTGCTGGTGAACCTATGGCGCACATGCTGCAGAGGACACACAGGATCGTCTCTGCTGGCACACAAGCCAAGACACCCCAGCATCGTTCCAGCATCACCCCGACAACTGAGCATCAGGTAACAGCACACATGGAAACCATGCGCATGCTAGGAAAGGAGCCACCAGGCGCTGACATCAGGAGCGGTTTGGACATCTCTAGAAGGTTCGCTGCTTTAGAATACATACTGGAAGTACTGTGGTTCGAAGTTACTTTGGTGGTTTTTTGGATTTCCTAGCACTTTCAGTGTGGCCATGTTGTTTGTCATATATTAAGTTTATTCATTACTATTTGAATTCTGTTATGGGTGCCTCTCATGTTCTGGATGATTTAAATTATCTATTTTTTGAGTATGTGAAACATTGACATAGTTTTAAAGGTAAAACTATGTAAAATGGTTACTCAGAAAAGTGTCAGTACTCCTTTATCTCATGACTTCCATTTGTCCCATAGGCTAAAAGCTTGCTTCTTTCTGCTATCTACCATGTGAGAAAATAATGAAAAGCTGGCTACAGCCAGAAGCCCTCACAAGACCCTGGCCATACTGACACCCTGATCTTGGATTTCTAGCCTCCATAACTAGATAGGACTTCTAGACTTTGTAGCTGTGAGAAATAAATCTCCATTGTCTATAAGCCACCCAGTCTATGATCATTTGTTACAGCAACCCAAACTAAGATGGTAATTAATAGTATTGGTTTATGTTTTAGTCTTCTTTCCTTTTCTTCTTCTCTTCCTTCTTTTTCAACAAATAAGTAGATTCAGATACATTTTCTTTTTATTCTTATAATCTGTAAATAATCCTTTGCACTCTTCTTTTCATAAGTAACAATATAGCCTGGAAATAAATTTGTATTGATTCACAGAAATCTTATTTATTATCCTTTACAGTTGCATAATAGGCCTGTCTGTTGCTGTGTAATTGTTTATTGAATTATTCTAACAGGAGTTACTTTTAATTTAAATATCATGTTTTTAAGCACTATTAAACTGTATATCAAAGCACATATCATTGTGCAGTTCAGTGAATTTTCATAAAACTGAATGCATTATACACTCATCAGCCAGCTCAAGAAACAAAATGTTATTAAAATCTCCAAACCCACCACTTCTGCAGCCTTTCTGCCCTCTCCCCCAGTAGTTTTGCCTACTTTTGTTCTTACTATTGCTGGAATTACACAAAATACCCTTGTTTGTGTTTAGCTTTTTCCACTCCATGTGTACTATGAGAATCGCCCATATTGTTAGGTGGAGATCATTTGTTCTTGTTGGTATATAATATCCTATTTACCCATTTTATCGAAGATGGCATTTAGGTAGTTTCCAATACTGCCATCAGCATTCCCACACCATGCCTTCAGTGTGTGCCGGGTATTCCTTTCCATTGGGTGTCTTCCTAGGGGCAAAATTAAAGTACTGTAGAGCACGCACAATTGGATTTAGTACTTGATGAAGAACAGTCTTCCGAAACACCAATTTACACGATTTCATCAGAAAGAGCAGCACTTCTGCTCCACATCCTTGGCATTTGGGATTTTCATTTTAACTTTCAGTGAGTGTTTAACGGTTGTCGCTGCGAACCCAATGTTCGTGGCTGTGACCACCGATGAAACTGAGCACCTTTTCATGTGCTCATTGATAACTTCAATATCTGTTTTTAGGATTGTCTACTGAAGTCTTCTGTCCTTTTCTGTATTGAATAGTGTTCTCTTTATTTTTAGGAGAGATTTTGTGAATATACATGCTTGTGAATATACAAGCTTTTTGATGTCTTTGTTTGGGTCCTCAGAAGCAAACCCCAAGATGAGCATTCTGCTGTAATCAAGTTTTTAAGAAAATCACTCATTCTTCCTCTTTATTAGTTACTTCCTCATGTATTTGGAGTTTTATTTCTGGCTTCTTGAAAGGGAAGCTTATATCATTATATTTTAACTTTTCTTCCCTTCTAACATACACAGTTTAAACTGTAAATATAGCCAGATGTGGTGGCATACACCTGTAATCTCAGCACTCAGGAGGCTGAGACAAGAGGATTGTTGTGAATTCAAGGCTACCTTGAACTACATAGTAAGACCCTATCTCAAAAAACCAAAATGAGACAAAAGGAGGAAAAAAAAAGAAAAATCTGCAAATACACTTCTAAGCAAAGAATCTGTATCTACAAACTTTATTGAGATACTTTATTTTCACCATATGATCTTTCTCTTCTGATTTTTAAAAATATAACAAATATGTATTACTCATTATGGCAGGACCACTAATCAAAATCTGCTTACTCACATTAATAACAAAACAGATAAGGACATGGAAGGACTAATAATCCTATGATATTGACTGAATTCTGTCCTGTACAAATTGAAGAGACATTATGTCTTCTATAACTCTTTACCCTTGGTTGAAAAACAAAACCCAAAAGGAGTAATCCAAAAAAGGGACAAGCTAAGAGCTCTTAATTGCCATATACCTGAAAACCAAGAGACTTTCATGTGCTAGGAATGTATTTATGTTATGCCAAGTTAAAGCTTGGTGTGCTTTTTGATGTCATGGCCTTGTTAACCCAAATTTAAACATTTTACAACAAAAAGCCATGAAACTTTAAATATCCATGACCATTGCCTCAGAAATTTTACTTCTAAAATTTTACCTTTGGAAATAAGCAATAAGGAAAGTCTCAGGGTGTAAAGATCCTTTTGTGGCACTATTTGTAATGGGAAAAATGTAAGGAAAAACATATGTGACCAATGATGTAAGGTTTTATTTTAAAATTTAAGTTATATCCTAAAAATTTAGTTATTGACATGTAAGTAAGGACCTGGTGTGTTGCTCAATGGGAAAGAAGTAATATATATTGTCTGTGATATGGTTGTGTGTCTATGGGTGTGTGTGACAATTTGATAGCATCTAAGTAGATGGAATTACAGCTCTTGATATTTTTAATTTTTTTCTTTTATTTCTCTTTTGTCCATCATCCTTTTTGTATTTATTAGTTGTCTTGGTTACTTTTCTCTTCTTGCTGAGACAAAATACCCAACACCCGAAATTAAGGCAGGAAAGGTTTATTTAGCTCACAGTTTGTGGAGGTTTCAGTCTGTAATCAACTGGTTCCAAGGCAGGGTGGCATGGCACAGGGGCAACACTTAAAGGCAGCACAAGACAGCAAAAGCAGCAAGAGCAAAAGGGGGAAGAACAAGCCTCTTCTCCTCCCTTATATTGTAAGGAGGCTACACACACACACACACACACACACACACACACGGTGTGTGTAGGAATGACACCATTCTCATGCACAGACTCAGGATGTTTACAAAGTGAGGACCCTGGTCCCATGGCTTCATTACTTCTAAACTTCTCAAGTTGACACAATGTATCAACCATTACAATCCACCCCTTGTCAACTTGGCAGACACATGTCTTTAAACAGATTTCCAGATACAAAGACATCTTTACTCATATCATTTCACAACTTGAACACTGTAACACAAGTTTAACAATCCTCAAGAACCAGTATTAAGTCTATTAACATTATACAACATTAGCACCATAACATTTTACCCCAGCTCCCCCCGCCCCATAAAGACTCGTGCACATCCCTTTATGCAAAGACATTTAGTCCATCTCTAAGAATTGCCAAAGTCCTAACAGTTTCAGTACTGCTAAAAAGTTCAAGTCTTAAGTTTCCTTTGAGATGTACAGCAAACACTTAGCTTCAAGACCTGTACAAATGAAAACAAATTTAAACACCTCCAACATGCAATGGTCCAAGCTAAATATTTTCATTCCAAAAGTTATAAACCATATAAAAGATTGGACCAAAGCAGGTGAACAATCCAGCAGGGAAAACATTAAGTCTTGTAATTCCACATCTAGCATCTGAAGAAATCTGTGGCAAGTTATGAACTGCAAAGGGCTTGAGTGATCCCACCCCTGTAGCACTTTTTGTGCTTATAGCTTCTACCTTAGGCCTGCTTTGCTCTCCCCTTGCAGCTTTCCTTAGATGATCCACATTCCTGGCTTTTCCAAGGGTCTCCACTGCACCTTTGGCTTTACCCTCACAGCTTCACACACTGCCCTCCCAGGCCTTCTGAAGCTGCGCTGAAGTCGCCTTAACCCCATAAAACTCCTACATTCTGCATACACCTAAAACCAACACCATGTAGATGATGCTGAGGTCTGCCACCTGGAGCAGGAGTCCTGCAAAGGGCAGGACTGGCTGCTTTTTGTGATGCCTTCAGGCCATCTTTTCTATTCTCCTGTTCCTTCCCGGCAACTGAGATTTCCTCAGCTCTGTCTTTGCAGGCCCCACTTTATTAGAGCCGTTTCTGGCCAAACTCACAATATTTTAAATCATCCTGCTGAGGCCTTTGCTCTTAATTCTCAGTATAAATCTGGCTAAAAGCCCCCAACAAGAGCCATGCCACTGCCTCAACTTTTGACTGCCTAGAAATTTCTTCTGCCACATTAGTTCACTGCCCTTAATTTTAGTCTCTAAGTGTCTGGACATGAGCAAAATACAGACAAACTTTTTGCCAACCCAGTAACATATATCTTCTGGAGTCCAGCACCTAATGCAGTCTTTCCCAACAGAAACTTTCCAAATCTGGTCTTTCCTGGCAGGACTTCTGTCAGCCTTCTGGGCTTCTGAGCTATGGCAGAATCTCCCATACAGAATAGCCTAAGCTGTTCCCGTGCTGCTCTTTCAGGTGACATCTCTGAACCTTTCCAAACTCTTCCCACAAGCCATTCCCAAAGGCTCTTGAACCCAATGCTCAGCTACAGTCACAGCAACGATCCCACTTCTCTGGTACCAAACTCTATCTCAGTTACTTTTCACTCAGTGCTAAAACAAAATGCACAACATCCAAAATTAAGGAAGGCAAGTTCTATTTGGCTTACAGTTTATGGATTTCAGCCCATAATCAGCTGGCTTCAAAGCAGGATGGCCCGGCACAGGGGCAACACTTCAAGGCAATAGAAGAGAGCAAAATCAGAAAGAGCAAAAAAGAAGGGCAAGTATTCTTGTATTATAAGAAGGCTCAATCCTCTCCCATCAAAGTAGGTGTAGCAATCACACCATCTCAGGGCCCTTTCTGAGATGCATAGGCTAGGATGTTTACAAAGTGAGGACCCTGGCCCAGTAGCTTCATTCACCTCTACACTTCTCAAGTTGAGGCGGTGATCAACCACTACATTAGTAGTGTCTGATCCCCTTGCAGTGGAGACATATTTTTATAAGTCAACTTACATAAATGTCATAGTTACTTTTAATGATATTTGTGCCGAATATGTTCATATGTATTCAGCATTCAGGGCACAGATGTGAATTCGCTCTATTTATCAGAGTATTTTATATAAAACATGTTTATTTATTTATACTCATAGTCACCATACTAATGGTATTTTGATTTTATCTTTGTTCACATAGTATGTATTCCTTGGTACTTTTTTTGTATTTTCTAGTCAACAAAGGTACAGGCATATAGTTGCAACCGAATTTATGAATGAGTTGGATTTAAAAGATCCAACTGTGTACATCATTTTGTGTAACAATGTGGGCAAGATAATTGAAAAACCTCATTGATAGTGTGCATTGCACCATTGTTGTGGCATGTGTTTTTATGCTACCAAACATACAAACATTATTTCAGGCAAATCAAAAGATCCTCAGCAAATGAAATGTGAAATTATACCCTTGATAGTAATTTCTTTTCCTTCCTGCCAATAGAGGGCAATGCAAACAAGTTGTCCAATTGACTGTGGCATTCGTAGCCTCCTGTTTCAAAAGCACAAAACAAAATCAGTATTAACTGGTAACAAACAAAAGTGGTACAAATTGAAACTATAAAACTTTAGTAGGTGCAACCCCGATCTGGTTTCTCCATCTGTAGTCTCTCCTCTTTCCAATCTTCCTGTCTGTCGTGTTGCTAGAATTTTCTTTCTAAAAGAAAAACTCACTATCATTCCCCTGATTAAGAAAAAGAAAACAGCTTCAGTTGTACCCTATTGTCTATAGGGTAAGTCTAAGTTCTTGGTATGATATTTGGTTTTCTTCCCAATATAATGTCAGCATTCATTTCTGACTGTCACCCACATTTGGTAACTATATTCTTAAGGCCAGATAAAACTGCTGTGGCTCTCCTATGTACAGTGCACACTTCTGTGCTTCAGGGTTGTGCGTTTGCTCCACCACCTGAAATTCCATAGACAATACTTCCTCACCCTATTTAACACTATTTTCCATGTAAACCCGTGCTTAAAAATCACCTTTTCTTTTCTTCTTTTGTGTTTTTTTTGGTGGTATGAGAATTGAACTGGGAATTGAATCCGTAGCTTTTCTACTGATTACACCCCAGCCTTTTTTTTTTTTTTCATTGTGACGTGTGTCACTAATTTGCCAACTTGCCTGGTCTGGGCTCAAACTAGTAGTTCTCCTTTGCTTTCTAGAGTTCTGGGATTACAGGTATGCACTGCTATGTCTGCTTAAGCCTTTCTTGATTTACCATTTAAAAAATGAACTTTATTTCTCCCTTGAGCAGCACATATCATGAGTTGTATTGTTTAGAAAAATCAGTTTGTACTCTTCAGCAGACTGTAAATTCTCTCACATTGAACCCGTCAGAAAAGAAATCCTAACCATTTTCATATCCGTGGTGCTTGACAGCAGACACTCAAAATGTTTGCTTGTTGAATGACCAAAAACAGGAATAAATAAGAAGTTCTGGTAGAGGACAACACCTTGGTTGAAATTTTAGATTTACATTACTGCTAAGGAATGTGGATGATCCTTCTCACAGGTCTAGGAAGCATTAGACACTACTAAAAGATTATTCTTGAACTATGTGAACATTTGGGGGTAAATTTTAATTTTCTTACACCTTTTAACTGTCAGATTTTTTTGCTGTATTAGTCAAAGGAGAGTTTCTTTTAGTGCAGAGGCACAAGATATTGTATTACTTACAGTTTAAAAAAATCATGGTAGCACTGGATTACTTGATTTCTAAGACAGGTGGAATTCTACTTTCTTGCTTCTCTAGAGACAAGCGATGATCTACAATCTGTGTGTACTCAGTATATTCAGTAACTGAGTCCGATTTCACTTTTGTCTGTGTGCTGAGGTCAGCATTTGAGAGTGCAATGAAGTGAGAGACATTCCTTTCTACCTCAGACTTGAGCACCACAAAATGTTTAAAAACACAAGATGTGTATAACGGTAAGTAGACCCAGATGATATTTTGTAGAGGTGAACATTGATATACCATCTGCCAGTTTTGTATTTGGTTTTAAAAAAAGAAATTAGTTTGGCAGGATTCGCTCTTCACAAATTCATGTTGATTTCTGCCAATGCTATGTAATTTGATATGCCTCTTGCAAATTGAGTAAGAGAAGAATGCTTTCACAGTGCACTCCAGGAAAAATATGGTCATTGTCCTTATGACTCTTGTTAAATGTGAGTGTGTGTGTATGTGTGTGCGCACACGGGCATGTGTGTGTTTTTTTTTCAAGCATAAGTTAGGTAGGCCTATCATCAGAAAAGGAGACTGAGACAGCTGGTTAACTAATTCAGAATGCTGAAAGGTGGTTTGTGGCTACATGATAAAAGGGATGATCAAAAACTACAGTGAAAGATACTCTTTCTTTTCTTGATTACAGTAAACAACACATTGTCATTAATCTTCCTCGAAATACACCCATTCCTTTTGAACACATTTATCCCATTGTTCTTGCCACTCTCTGATGTAGTTCTGGCAACCTTCTTTCCTAAGTGTCTTTACGAGGTTTGATCAAAATACAGAGAAGGCGGCTGCTGAGTGCCATCCAGTATGAAGAGAGGCTCGTAAAACATACAGTGTGTTCATCCGCCTTATTCACCAGATCTGGCACCCGTGAGATTTCTGGCTCTTCTCCAAAGTCAAAATGATTATACTATATATTTGGCATTTAAAAAATCAGATATTACAGCACATTAACAGACGAGAGAAGACAAACTGTATGCCACACATTTTATAGCAAATTTTAACACACTTATCAGATCCTTCTGTTTCTTCATGACAGTTTACCGGAAGTTTCACCCTCTGTTAATTGCCCTCTTATATGGCTATTATATGGAAATGGTTGTAGGAGTTAGTTCCGTTTCACGGGAATCATTGTGCTACAGTGTCTTCTCGGGGCCTCTACTCTCAGTCTTACTCTCTATTTTCTTCTTTGTGCCCCAGAGGTTGACTGTATTACCTGTGGCTTCTCCTTCCTTGTATCCAATGGGGTAGGCCCTATTCAGAAATAGAAGTAAGGCGGGCAGAGAGACTGCCGTATTTATGTGCTTTCCCTCTGCATCAGGATTATGGCAGTGACTCCATGCTCGATGGACACAGTTTCTACCCACTTGCTTCTTGTCCAAGGCATCAGGTGTCTCAAAGTTGTGATAACAGTTTCTGCCTCTTGCACCTTCAGTCCTAGGGCGACAACAGGTCCCTCTATTGATAATTCCTGAGTGCTTCTTCGCCCTCTGTGGCTTCAACGTAACTCCCTATCCTCCTCTAAACCATCTCTTCATTGAATTCTTCTCAGTTAAACACTTTAAGTGTGCACCCTGCTTTTGCTAGGCTCAAGATTTCCAGAAAATAACTTATATCCAGGAGAAAAGTTTTCTGTAGTATCATAATGAGAGATTGAAAGCCATGTGAACTGTATCCAATATACTATAGCAACAGAATTCAGCTTCCAAGCAACGTGTAGACCACTTCTGCAATTCCAGATTAAAATTTTATTACACTCATAATCATATTGCTGTTAAAGTACTCCTCCTCACCTCAAACTCAGTTCTCCCATCCTCGCCAGTGCCTAGCACTTTCTTCGAAGTCTCTTGTGACTGTGTGTCATGGCTTTCTGGATGTCCTGAATTGACTCAAAATGTTCACGGTGATTTCTGTCAAATGAAAGCAGTACAATTTGTCCTCGTTCACCTTACTTACCAGATGTGGCACCATGCTACTTCTGGCTGTTCCTCAAAGTCAAAAGTGATCATGAAAGGTAAATATTTTGAATCAGTTCAGAACATCAAGGTAACCACAGCAATGAAACTAAAGACACAGAAGAGGACTCCCAGAACTGCTTCAGAAGATAGTAAAAAGGACACAATAAGTGTGTTTGAAGTGAGGGGGAGTATTTTTAGGGGCATTAATGGCAATGTGTTTTTTACTATAATAAACATTTTAAAAACTAAACATTCACCATATTTTTATCCCATGACGTAACTACACAATGCAGTTGGCAGTTAATTTAATTATTTGTAAAGTTAGTTAACTAATTAGTTAATTGAGAAAAAAGCCAATCCCACTTTAACCTTCATTTTCCTTGTACTCATCCAGGTGAGAGGTTGTCAAACCATGACCTGGGGTCTAAATTTGGTCTACCAAGTTTATAAATAGAGTTTAACAAACAAGTCTGCTTGTGAACAGAGTTTAAGGAGAATACAGCCTCCCTGTTTTTTATGTTACAATGGTAGTCGAGTAGTTGGAACAGTGACCTTATAACCCACAGAGCATTAAATATTTACCATCTGGTCTTTTACACAAAAAAATGTGCTAGCCTCTGAACCAATGGATTCCATGATATCGTTGCCATTCTCTTTGTCTTCATCTAGATACAACCTTCTGTGAGTCTTTTATGTTCAATATGTTTATCTTACACACATGGTAGTTCAATAAATATTGCTCAGTGAAAAAAGTGAGAACTCATCAACAGATAATAGAACTCATGATCTTAATTGTACTCTAAATTTGGAGAATGTAGTTTATTATTTTGTAAGATTTATTTGTAAAATTTCACACATGGTTATGGAACTTCGGTCTGCTAAAAACTGTTCACCTGGCATTTATACCTACAGAATATATGACGGTTATTAGTAAAAATACATTTCAATTCTATTCATTGATTAATTCAAACTGAAAAGCACGCTCAGACTTTCCAAATGTCTTCTAATGATTTTCATAGAACGGTATAATTCATTTAATATGAAATATTGCTACTGCATACGTATCTCTGAATAATAGAATTACATCTTTCTTTTTTAGCTTTTTTAATGTTATTTTTTTCTACTTATGGCAATGAAACATTTTATAACAATAAAATGAAACATTTTAAAAATATGAAACATGGTTAGTTCAATGTAACTGAATATTTTATATTGTTATTTTTGTTTTAGAAACCAAAGACAGACCTTTATTTTACAGTCATAAAATCAAGTAGGAAAACTCTTTTAAACTAATATCTTAAGAAAACAATTGATTGATGTATTTATTGAAAATTTAAAAATAAAAACATTTAATGTGTACATTTAAAAAATTTCTTATGAATTTTAGCTTTTTAATACCAAAACACCAAATAGTCACATATCAGTGTGTGCATTTTTATGTCTTCATATTGCCATATAACCGGCAAATAGTCTGCAGATACCTTACTTGTAATGTTATCATATATAATTTGTATTTTTTTGAGACAAGATCTTGCTTTATAGTTTGGACTGACTCTGAATTCTCTGTGTAATCCAGGCTGACCTTGAACTCATGGTGATCCTCCTGCCTCAGCCTCCTGACTGTTGGGATTACACATGTGTGCCACCTTACCTGGCTCATAATTTGTATTTTTAATAAGGAAGCACAGCTACATTTTCTATGATTACAAGTATTTAATTATTTCAACACATATTTATTTTTAGTAGCTCAAAAGTATCCATGTTTCTTTCCTTTTTTTTTTTTAGTTCCAGGGATTGAATTTATGACCTCACACTTACCAGGCAGGCTGCTTATACCACTGAGCTAAATCCCCAGCCCCATATCCATGTTTCTTTATGTGAAAATCTTGCTGATTTACATTAAAAAGAATGCTAGGTGACCAATTTTAATCATGTCCTAAAGATGGTATTCTTATACCCAAGAATACCCAGTTTATGCTTCTTTTATTAGAAGATCTTATGCTTTTTTGTCATGCTATGTAACTTTTTAGTTTACAAAAGTCATGAAATATAATTGTGAATAAACACTCTTCTCAAACTTTTAGTTACATAGCATGATTTTCATCATAGAGCTAATGCCCACTACAGGGAATTATTAATAATCTATCAGCCAGGCATAGTGGCACACACCTATAATCCCAGCACTCAGGAGGCTGAGGCAAGAGGATCATTACAAGTTCAAGACCAGCCCAGGATATAACATGAGCTCAATCCCAGCCTGAACTGCATAGTGAGACCCTGTCTCAAAAAGACATAATAATAATAATCTATCATCTGTTCAGATATAAACTAGATTCTGTTTCATTCAGATATTGCTAATGTCTGTGCCGGAGATGTGAATTGGCATCGAGCTGAGGTTGGGGATAGGCAAATACTTAGAAAATGAAAGTTATGTTCTCGTTTTCTAAGTAATCTATTTACAATATTTGTCTTTTTCTACAAATGTCTTTATTGTCTCCTGTAACTATGAGGTTTCCATTTGCTTAGTATCTGTCCATCAGCAGCACTGTATGTAGGAATGAATCATTTCTTGTTGCATAGATTTGAGGAATTAAAGAAGAAACTATGCAAATGTAGAGACTAATCACATAGGTTGGACAATCACATCCTGGAAATACTATATCTGTAAGTGGCCATTAATTTATAAGACTCTTTCATCTCATACTGTAGCAAACCAGTTAAAGAAATAGAGTAGCAACACATATATAAAAACTATATAAACTATATAAAACTATATAAACTATATAAAAACTAAGAAACTGAATATAATCAAAACATTACACCAGCAGACACTAAGTCTGTCACAAATTCATGGATTTTCTTGTAGAGAAGCCTATCAAGTCTTTGCTCAAAGATTATTAAACCACTTTAATGATCTGCGTAGTTCTATCATACAGAAAATTGGAAGCAGCATAAAGCCTGGAATGGTGGCACATGCCTGTAATCCCAGCTACTGAGGAGGATGAGGCAGGAGGACCACTTGAGCTCTCATGGTTGTGACTAGCCAGGAAACATATCACAACCTTGTTAGAGGCAGCAATTTTAAATGGGGCTATCAACAGGATATTGTTAGTTACTAAAACTATGCGAGGCACAAATTCAAAACTTAGTTGTTTGGAGCAAGTGAGCATACCCTTGTGATTTTCAGGAGACTTTGAATATATGAGTATTTTAAAAGCATATGATTATTTAGATCAAGTTTAGAGGTTCTAACAGGGGAGTGCAACTACTCGTATACCTTGATGGAGGAGCGGTCCTTCTCTATCGGGAGTGTTCATCCTCTTCAGCTGAGCTTGCAGCTTCAGGAGGGAATGCACATGGACCACGGAGGGAGGAAGGGAACACCCTCCTAGCCAACCAGATCAGCCGGACCAATTCTGGCAATCAACGGGGTGACAAATGTCACCGTCAGATCATCCTCACATCCTCTATTTTATTTCAAAGAGAATAAAACTAAGCAAATTAAAGCCAATCAAAACAAAACAATGAAAGTGATACAGAACTTCAAAATAAGATAAAAGGAAATCAACAATGGCTACCATAATATACCATATTATCTTCAAAATAGCTGCCCATATCATCAGACATAAAAAAAACAAACAAAACAAAACAGAATAAAACCAAACCAAACTAAACAATGAAAATGATACAGGACTTCAAAACAAGATAATAGGAAATTAATAATGGCTACCATACTGCCTCTTGTTATCTTCAAAATCGCTGCCCATACCATCAGATGTCAGCATGTAAAATTAACCAAACAATACAACAACTAATTTGCTTCTTTACTTCAGTTATCTTTTCAAAAATTTCAGGTGTGTGACTTCTAATTTCTACTCTGTCTGTGTCTCCTGAACTTGTTCTCTGTGGGCTGGAGGTCTGAGATTGCATTTTGCTCCTTTGTCTTGACATTTTCCTGTGTTCCTCCAAATCAGCTCATTGCTGCATCCCACATGCTTCCTGCATTGGCGGCCAGTCCCTCTGTGTAGTAGATTGGACCACGCACCTGGGTTCCTCTGATAGGGTTCCTGGAGTGGTGGCCATTGTGATTCAGCAATGCCAAGGGTGGTGGAGCCTCAGGACATGGCTGCTTCTTCAGGCCAAAGATAGTCTCTGGATCTCTCAAGGCTGGTGGCCTGGAGCCTTGGGGTGTGGCTTCTGCCTATTAACTCCATTTGTTCACAAGTTTGTTTCAGCCCTGGTATTTCTTTGCTGATTTTCTGTCTAGTTGATTGTTCTCTCTGTGACAATGGAGTATTGAGATCTCTTGTTACAATTGTATCATTGCTTGTCTAATTTTTCATGTCTACAATAATTGTCTTATATAGTTGGGTGCTCCTGTAGTGAGTGCATATATATTTGTGATTTTATGGCATTTGTGCTGTCTCCAACTTTCTAATTGACTCCACTGAGTCTTATCTTATTGTTCTTTGCTTCATTTTGTAGTTGTTGGATTTATTTCTCATGGTCTCTTGGCTATTTTTGGGATATCTTTCTTTTCATTAGCTGCAATTCTGTCTTCAAAATCTGAAATTCTATCCTTTCTTTCTTTCAATCTGTTGCATATACTTTCAATGGAGGCTTTAATCTCCTGAATCTCTCTTTGTATCTGTTTGATGGACTCCATTACTCTCCTATGTCGGGCATTTTTTCTAAGTTCCTCTTTTTCTAAGCTCATCTATTGTTTTACCTGTTTCTTCTCTATTAGCTTTGATTTTAAGCATCATTTATTTTAGTATCTGAAAGATCATTTCCTCTTTAGTCTTTTCCACTTGTTTTTCCACTTTTGTTGTTATCATTTCAGAAAGTTCTGGTGTTTAACTTCCAACTTCATCCATCTCATTGAGTTCCAGGGCTGTCCTGGGTGGGCTGGAGGTCTGGGGCTGCACCCCACCTCTGCGCCTTGCCATTCTCCACCTTCTCTTTTTTCTTTCATTGTGTCTTCCGTGTTGATGCCCGCCAATCTCCCGTGATACATGGCTCTACCACTAAGATTGAGGCCTCTCTCAAGGAGAACAGGGGATCTCTATTCCTCAGGGCTGTCCTCCAGATGTAGTTGGTTCTTTGTAGCTACCTTCTGGTGCTTACGGTTCTGTGATATTGTCCCTGTTACATCCCAGAGATGTGCTGGGTATGAAGCCAGTCTTGGCCTTTGGATGTTAGGGCTGACCTGGTCTTCTGTCGGTGGAATTCTCCAAAGTCCAACTTCTGTCTCCTTGCTGCTGCTTCAGACACTCCCACGTTACTGGCCTCACCGATTACTTTGCCATCTAAAGGTGTGTGTGTGTGTGTGTGTGTGCATCTGTGCAACCGGCTGCTGTCCTGGGTGTTGGAGTTCCCATCGGTCTTACACTCCTGCAGGCATCCCTGCCGTTGGCGGTGGGGGGGGTACTGGAGGAGCCCTGGAGTGGAGTTCACTGTCTTCTGGCTGGCCCCACCTTTTGGGATGTATTGGACTGGCACAGAGTGTGAACTTATTCTAGATCAATTTTGATTATGTAATTTCTTAAAGAAAATGTCAACTTATGTTCTGAATATCCTGTTCAACAAAGACTAATGAATTGGAACACATTTTTAAAAGACTTCCATCAAAATGATTTTTGAAAAAAGATTAAGAAAAAAGAAAGGAAGGAAGGAAGGAAGGGAAAAAAATTCCCCAGCTATGGATGGTGGTGGAGACTGAGATAGAAGGTTCACTTGAGGATGGGAGTTTGAGGACAGCTTTAGCAACATAGTGAAACTCTCTCCATACTTATGAATCAAAAATTAATTAAATATTAAAAAAATTAAAAGAAAGAAACATTTGGGTGTTGAGAAGGATAAATGTCATATGCTGACTGAGAAATGTAAGATTTTATGTTTATATATTACTCTAAACTATCTGGAAAAAAATTACAGACTTGGGAAAAGCTATTTTGAAGTCTATTTATTTTATGACTTTCAAGGTCTGGTGGGCAAATCCTTTAGTTCTTCAAATTCACTGGCAAGCAATAACATCTAGCTAATATCTCCTCAAGGTCATTAGTTAATTGCAGTGGTTCTCAGAAGTTGCTCTCCTGTGAGCCCTCACCGACTGTTGGGACTATAAACTGATCTTCATAGTTTGATCTATCAACTGAGGGTGTCCATTCTGGGAAGGCTGTCCCACAGATACAAAGATGAATAAAAGGAGATCACTGCAGAAGAGCATGTAGGCAAATACAAACTGCTCAGAGCTCATTACAGGAACTGCATGGTGGTTAGGTGCTATGCTGACACCAAATAGAGTTCTCAATTCACCCTGATGTAACGGGGTGACAAAGGGGCAACATCTGAATCCTGAGGCATAAATAGGAGTTGGCCTGAAAAGCATTCTGGGAAAGGATGGGGCTGTATAGAGGCATGATTATTCTGAATTTGAGATGACTCATTTTGGAACACAGAGGGCACTTGAGAGGAGCCTACATGGTAGACTCTGTCTTTTTTCCCTATCATCTCTTTCCCACTTTCCTTTCCTCTGTCCAGTTGAGATACAGGACAGAGACAAGTCCACCAGCCTAAGCAGATATCTAATAGGAAATGAAAAATATAAGCCCATTTTACAGTTGAGGAAACTGAAATGACACACAAAGAAATTAAACATCTTTCCTAATTTTGATCCCCCTATATTATATTTCTCTTCAAATTATTAAGAATATGCCTTCTGTATTGCTAGGTAAATTATAATTTTATTCATTATATCAAGAGAAATCTTTTGTAGTCTTTTGTAAAGAAATCTTTTGTAAAGTGGATTCCTTGATGACCTTGTTTTAATCTTCATGAGGCAATGGTGCCATTCTTTAAAAAAAGAACTTTAATGAGCCAAGTGTGACACACATCTGTAATCCTCACATTCTAGAGTGCTGTAGCAAGTGGGTCACAAGTTCAAGCCCAGCCTAGACAACACAGCAAGACCCTGTCTCAAAATAAAAAGTAAATGAAAAGGAGGGGAGGGAGGCTGGGGAATGCAGCCAATGCGAAGGTCCTAGTACCTCCCCAGTACCACAAAAAATTTCTTTATTGAGATACGATTTACATTTCATATGATCTAAACACTTAAGGTGTGTAATTCAATAGCTTTCAGTATACTCACAGAGTTGTACATTCATTACAATTAATTTTATTTTTATTTTTTCAATACAAACTCTGCACCCTTAAGGGATCATCCTTATTTACTTCCAACCTTCCCAGTCCTAGAAAACCATTAATCTGTTTTCTGTCCTTATAGATTTGTCTCTTCTGAACATTTCATGTAAATGGAGTCACACAATATATTGTTCTTTGTAACTGACTTTCACTTAGCATAGTGTTTCAGGGTTCATTTATGTTGTAGCATTTCTTAGTAATTCATTCTTCTCAATTGCAGAATAACATTCCATTGGATGGGTATACTATATTTTATTCAATCATTAGAAAATGGACATTTCAGGTGTCTCTTTTTTTTTTTTTTACTATTTTAAACAATAGTGTATTTGGGTTATTTGTATTATACTAGCTTATTGATTTGATTAGTCTTGATTGGTACACAGGTATTCGTTTGTATATGTAATTTGCAGGGACCTTCAATTATAATACTTAGAAAAATCTTTTTTTAGTGAGTACCAAATGGGGTCACAGTCCATTCTATTTAGTTTTACATTGGGAGAGAGCTGAGCAGACAATGTAGACCCTAATTAAATGGGTATGTTTTTTATACAGTTCTTTCTTGTTAGATTTAACATTCTAAGAGAAGATAGATGGAAAATGACCACAAACTACAAAACAAAAGTACTTTGAAGAAATCTTGAGAAATATCTTCCTAAGCAAAAAAAGAATAAGAAACTTTTGGATTTACTCTTGCAGAACATTGCAATTCAAGGACCATTAAATTGTGTGTAATGTACAAATCCTTGTTTTGCCAGACAGAAAAATTTCCTGATTGTACTCTGGAGATATTATAAAACATTTCTAAGGCCACTGTTAAACTAGAGAATTGTGAATTGGTAAGTTTTCAAATAAGTTCCTGTGGACTTCAGTCTGGCCTAAAGTTTCCTGTTTTTAAAATTAACTCCTCATGTTTCTTTGTTAAGTGTGTGTGTGTGTGTGTGTGTGTGTAAAACCTAAAGATAGACAGGAAGTTTTCAGGGCCATCTGGATCTAGAGGGAATCCAGATTTCTGTGAGGGATGAATGGGTACCAAATGTAAATTGGGGCAGTAATGCTATGTTAATGTACTACTCCTGTGCTAATTAATTCTTCACTCACTACTGTCCAAAATGCCTGTTACCTGCTACAGTTGGTGTTACTATCTTCCAAAGTATTAGTCTATGAACAAATCACATTGGTATGTCTCAGGATAAAGACATGTCAGTATAAGCATAAATATTTCCATATTATTTTATCAGGCTCCTACGGAATCACAAAGAAAAATGGACATGTCAAGCTTTGGGCTGCTGCTTCTAAGGCTTCCTACCTGGTGCCCCTTTCCATCTGCACTTTATTCACCAAATAAAGCACTGTGATTAAGGAAGAATCATCAAAACAGAAGGAAAAGATTGCTAGCAGCCAGGATGACTCAAGGCTGTGCACTGACTAGGGCAATACAAGGCTCTACTCTAGACCACTGCGGCCACAGGAATGCATCCTAATGTTAATCAAGATGATTTTAGAAGGGCGTTTGTTTCTTTATTCCCCAAAGCAAGACCTTTCCTCTTATATCTGAAACAAAGTAGGAAAGGTTAGGTTTTGATTCTTAACTAAATATTCCTCATTGGGGAAAACGATTAAGACAACATCAATGCTAACAGCAGTAATAGAAAACTTGCTGTTAGCTGCCTGCCTTCATTGAACCCTATTGTTTTCCTTGCTTTCCCAGGCTCACAGCTGTAGTACTATAGTCAGGTAGATTCGGGTCAGCTGTCAACTACCTAATTAAGAAATTGTTGTTGAATTAACATTTTAATGTTAATTCAAAAATATATATTTAATGTAGATGTTAAAATGTAAACAGCACATTATCAAACTATAATACTATACTTATTTTCTCGAAAGAATTATGCTTCACATGGTCATTTTATCCCGAGTAAAGAAGAAATATTTGATTTTGCCGGGGAACCTTTTAAGTTCTTTTGAGGGTTCCAGTTGTGCAGAGCATAGACATTTAAGACAAGTATCTAATTTGTTTATTTGTCACCCAGCTTGGATGACTTCCAAATGTTTCCTCTTTGTAGCTCTTGATTTTATTTATTTTTCAATGGCCAGATATTAGTCAAGAAACGAAATCAAAACACAATATCTGAATCATAGTTGCTCCAGTCAGGGAATATCATGTTGAAAGACAGCTTTGGTTATATATTTCACTTGCAACTTTCGAAGAAGAACATGCATTAACATGCTTTAATAGACTAGCTTCTTTTTCCTTTTCTTTAGAAAGAAAAGAGAACCAAGTTGCGTGTCAAGTCCTTTTGCTATTTGCTGCAGTGTTTTCTTATTCCGTGTTACGGGGCAGAACGCATGCTAAACAGATCAAATCAAAGTGTCCGGAAAAAAAGACTGTCAGCATCCCTCGTGTTTCCTTCACACATCAAAGAAGGCACTCCGGGAAGAAATAAACCGTAATTAGGGTACAGCGAGCGAGCAGACCGACCCTTTCCTCTGCCGTTCCCATCCCCGCCCCCAGGCCCTGGCAGCCGTCCTGGGCGCGAGCCAGGCGCCGGCCACCGCAGCAGCTGCAGCGCGCGCGCGTCCGCGGCGGTTGCCAGAATCTGGGCGGCGGCACGGCCGCCTCGGGGGCGCGGGCGCTCGGGAGCGCGCTTCATGCAGCGGTTTTCTTCTCCCACAATCCAGAGGCGGCGGCGCGGGAGGGGCGGGAGGCGGCGGAAGGATACCGGCGCGGAGGGAGCGGCGCGCTAGCTCTCACGGCGGGTTCGCGGCGCGGGTTCGGAGGGAGAGGGTGTGCTGCGGCACTGCGGTTCTGAGGCCGTTACTTGGGCTCCTCCGGAGAGGGCGGAGGAGGGCTAGAGCGCGGCGGCGGTTTTGTGCCAGGGCTTCTGAGAGGCGCACTGGAGAGGCTGGCGGGGCCCCGGAAGCCGGGCGCCTGGGGATACACCTCGGGACCTCCAGCCCGCGGGAGGGGACGGGGCTGAGGCGAGCGTGAGGCCGCGGAGGGATGGCGTGTTCCCGGGGGGAAGGGGCGAGCCCTGCGTGTGGGTGGTGAGGGAGCTCCGCGGTCCGAGCGGCGCCGTGCCCAGTGGAGGTGGAGCGCGTGCCGCGGGGCGCGGAGGTGCAGCTCGGCGGCTCCCGGGAGCTCGGACGCGGGCTTCCCTTTGGGGTCTCGCCGGGGTTAGTTCATTGGGGCAGTTTCGGCGGTCCGGTTCCTCCTGGAGCTGGGCAACCTTGACGGGCTTTTTGTCTCGCTGCTCCAGCGCCCTTTCTCTTCCTCCTCCTCCAGATGCCTTTTCTCTGCCCCTCCTCGCCCGGTACAGACATTTCCAGCGCAAGCTGCGGCTCGTGGGGGCTGTGGAAGCCACTTCACGGGATTTCGGCTCCTGTCCCTCGGGGGTTTTTGAGGAGGGAGAGTCCCTCCTCCTCCTTCTCCTCTATGGGATTTTCCTCGCTTGCCGAAATGGACTTTAATTGATTTCTTCTTCAATGTTTAGTGACTAATTCCCTAGGCGTGTTTTTGTGGTAGTTCCTTTTTTTTTTTTCCTTTACCCCCCAAACACATTATCTCTAAAATGGAGAACGAAATTTTTACTCCTCTCTTGGAGCAGTTCATGACCAGCCCCTTGGTCACTTGGGTGAGTAGACGTCCTTTATTGTATGTTTTATTGCGTTATTTGTGGCTACAGAGATGGAGGTGGGCGTTCACGTCTCACTCATCTTTATGTTCTAGGTTAAAACGTTTGGACCTCTGGCTGCAGGAAATGGGACCAACCTGGATGAATATGTGGCTTTGGTAGATGGAGTATTCTTGAACCAGGTCATGCTCCAAATGTAAGTGCTTCCTTCTTTCGTGGGTAACTTGTTTTGTTTGAAAAATACCATGCTTTGAATTTACAGACTTTATGTTTTAAACCCTAATGTGGTTCTTTGGCCAGAAAAATTGTGATTTAAGAATTGTATCTTGAAAGAAGGTGATCTTATGAGCCCAGCCCATTTATCACAACCTAGTAATGATACCTGTTAAAATTGTGAAACTTTGATTTTTCAGTCAGTCTGTTATTGTCGTTTATTGTCCCCGGTGCGGAAATCCAAACAGAATTGTGTTGTCTGTGGTAATTTGGTAAAACCGGAGATGGATAGAAGAGGAGTTGGGGGATGGGGAGGAGATGGAGAAGAGAACCTAGTTTTCTCAAAGGAGGAAAAAAAGAAACCACTATAAAGTTAGCTGCATTAATAGAAAAATGTTTCTTACTAACCTTTCTTACCAACTGATGAAGTAGTAACATTGCAGAAGAGAATTTCAGACAGTTGTGATTGAAGAGCTCTGTTGCTGTAGCAAATAATTTAAATGCGTGTAATTAAGTCTGATTAGATGACTTACTGTGTGAATTGTTAGACTGCTGGATATTTAGAAGAGTCCTCTAAATTGTATTTTTAGAGGTTTTAAAATTCAAATAACTGAAGTCTTAATAACCAGATAGTTTAATGGGCAAATCTTTTGTCTTTCATGTTTGTAGTATAGTTATAGAATGTGTTTTAGAGATGGGAGTTGTATATATTTGAAAGCATAACCATGGCTGGATCAGTGAAATAATACTGTTTTTATCATTATAGATATTATAGCATACATACTTCTAAGAACATTAGTGTAGGATATCAAACTGAATATTACAGTACTGCTTAAAGTAATGTGTATTTAGCTTTATTTCTTGAATAGAATCTGATTGCAAGAACAGTTTACAGCTTTTAATTTAAAAGACATTCCTCTTAACGTTGGAAATTTGTGCATTATAAATACTTGTCACTAAAGAATAAGTACTGCTCTGATAACTACATATAGAATTTCAGCTCTGTATTTTGTTAGACATTATTTTTCTGTTTAAAAGAGGCGAAAGTCAAACTGGGTGTGGTGGTGCATAAGTGTGATCCCAGCCTTCTCAGCACTCTGGCAGCTGAGGCAGGAGGACCACCAGGAGTGTGAGTACAAGGCTAGCGTGAATCATATAGTCAGTTGAAGGCCCGCGCGAGTTATGTGATGAGACCCTGTCTCAAAAAAGCTAAAACAAACTCTGTGTGTTTAGAGATTTGTACTTTGGTTGTATAGAGATTGCTGTATTGTTCTTCATGTATGTATTGATCCCATAAGGAAATATTATACTATTATACTTTTTCTAAAAATGTTTTTTTGTAATTTTTTTTTGGGGGGGTGGTACTGGGGATCAAACTCAACCTGGTGCTTACCAGGCAAGCGCTTGAGCCACTGAGCTAAATCCCCAGACTAAAATGTTTGCTTGTATAGACTCAAAAAAGTATGTTATCAAATGTGTGTGTGTATATATGTATATGTTTATATATGTATGTGTATGTATATATATATATATGTATAAAATTTTTTTTAGAGAAAGGAAAAAAATGTAGATATTGTTTCCAGGGTTAGTTAATACATTTTGAGTAGATAACATAGAATTAGTTTTTCTTTGAACTGTCCTACTGTTTTGTAAGCAAAATGGTAGAATAATTTAATTGGTTATTATTTTAGGGAATACAGTATCAAAGGAAACCATTATGATAGATCCTCGGAACTTTCCCCCATGTCATTTGCTTGTTTTTGGACAAGAAATCTTGAATCTGCGTGCTGAATCTTAAAAATAGATGTATTCACAAACATAGAAAAATGTTTACTTTCCCCTTTAATGGTTTTGTTTGTATGGTTCTTTCTCCAAAAAATATTTAGTTATTTTGAGTCCTAGTAATTAGCTAAGGTGCTAAAAACAAACAGTGCTTGTTTCCATCTTGAGTGCATTTTTGTATTTTAAAAAATATGTATATTTTGAAAATAATGGTATTTCAAAATAGTGCTTGCCAAGTTGTCAGGGTTTTTTGGGAGGACCAGTTGCTTTCTAAACCTCAAAGCTACTTCTGTGTTTTCAGTTCCACCTCTCAGTTTCTTTAAAAGTTTTTTTCAGTGTCCTAGTTCTGTTGCAGATGACCTGTATAAATTAAAGGGAATTAAGAAAAAGAAGTACACTTCAATTTTTTAAAAAAAATAACTTGCTAAAAGCAGATCAATACAAATGGTAGGGCAACAAAACAGTGCATTATTTTAAAAGGCATATTTTGCTAATTTTGAAATCATTAGGATTTGTGTTAAATGTACTTTACTCAAATGACTGTGTGATTTAATGTAATCTATTAAAGTGTCAGTTGAAACTGTATCCAGGAAGTTAACCTAAAAATTAATCTAATTTCTAGATAATATTTGGTTATGGAATTTGTGAGCAAGAACCTTTGGGAAATGAAAGTGTATATTTTTCTTCATATTTCTTGTGCATTAATTTGTTGAACTTCTTGGATCTGTGGGTTTATGGTTTTTATGAATGTGTGAAAGTTTCAGCCATTATTTCTTCAAAAAAAATATATATATATCCATTCCTCTCTTCTCTTTCTAGAAGTTCAATTATATGTGTATTGGATTGCTTGATATTGTCTTACTGATGTTTTTTTCAGCTACATTATTTTTTCTTTCTCTTCTGTGGTTCATTTTACGGTTTGATACTTAAATGTATTAATCTTTTCTTCTGTAATGTTTAATCAGCTCTGAATCCTACCCAGCATATTTTTAATTCAGACATTCTGGTTTAATCTCTAGAAATTTATTCTTATCTTCCTTTTTACATTTTTCATGCTGTCCCTTCTCCAGCTTCTTGAACATAGGGAACATAGCTATAAATGATTTAATGTCCATGCACCTAACTGTTTGTCATTTTATTGAGTTGATTTTGATTGATTGATTTTTCTCCTCATTATTGGTTGTGTGTTCTTGCTTTTTTGCATGCCTGGTAATTTTTTATTTGATGTTTAACATTTAAATCTTACCTCGTTGATCTTTTCAGGACTTACCTTTTAAATTTTCTTAGGCAGTACTGCTTGGTTGCACGATGGAGATAAAACTCAGTACAGTGGCTAATGGGAGGGAGCAGGAGCTATCTGGTATTGTTCTTTTTAATACTTTTGGTGCTTCTTTGCATGTCCTTGGAAAGTTTTCTCACACTTGAGTATAGACACGTACTGAGCTGAAGACTTGAGGAACGTCCTCTGCAGGTATTTCTCTCTGTGTAACTCTCTTTGATAACTCTACCTTGTGTGTTCTAGAGGCCTTGTCTCCAGACACAGCTCCATGTTCTCAGCTCAGGGAGACCACTTCGTACTGCCTGGTTTCTCTCTTCTCTGTCCTGTGGCCTGGAAACTCTTTCAAGGGTGTAAGCTGGGACAGCTGTTGGACTTAGGTTTGTTTCCCATCTATCAGGGATCATCATCCTTGGTTGCATAATGTCCAGTGTCTTGAAAAATGTTTTATATGTCTTTATTTTTTTTCCAGTTGTTTCAGGCAAAAGTGTAAATTTGTTCTCATTAGTTTATCTTGGACAGAAGTAGAAATCTGTTTGTGTATGTCTACATTTTTGCACTGCTCACCTTATATTGCTTACTACTTTTAGATATAACACAGACTTTCATTATAGGAATATTATGGAATTTTTTCATGTAAAGTATTAAGTATAAGAATATTGATTAATGTAGTCATGTTGGTGTTGACAGTTTGAACTCAGACTCTGAACGTGAAATCTGACTTGTTCATGATATTATTTATTAACCCTGTTTTATAGTTTTAGAGTTTGTTCACTGACTTGGGATTCACTGTAGTCAAATATGAAACTTGATTTCACTGGGGAGCCTTTTGCATGAGAATCTCTGTAAGAGCTTATGACATGGCATCTGTCGTCTTTAATGTGAAAAAGGCAAAGCTATTTAGAGATCTGAATGATAGGCCAACTCTTCTGTCTGCAGGGCATTTTTCTATTTCTACCAAATGAAAATTTTTTTTTCCTCAGTGCTAGTTATCAGTCATAGAGTTTGGTGTCAGGGAGCAAAAATAATCTTTTTTTTTTTTTGAGAAGTCATTTGGTTCTGTTACCAGTGTTGAATATTACTTGCTGTGAGTTTCTAAGGGATGCATGACTTTAGCTTCATAATCCTAAAATTTAAGAAGTATGCTATTCATATTACCTAAGCAGGTGAAAATATGAGTATGGTATGATTTTTAAATACTGAGAAAATTGATAACAGTATCAGAACAATGTTTGACATTGTTTTTGTAATTCAACCTGATTAGCTATAGAATTAAAAAGGAATTTGCAGGCTGGGGATGTAGCTCAGTAGTAGAGTGCTTGCCTAGCATGTGCAAGGCCCTTAGATAAAGAAAATAAAAAAGTTTTCATAATGACTTCAAACTCAATCCTAAAAGAAAAATAATCTATAGAGATTTATATGTAGAATACCTGGTGGTAGAATACCTACAAGAAAAATTTATCACAATCACCAGGTATTCTACATAAATCTCTATAGATTATTTTTCTTTTAGGCTTGAGTTTGAAGTCATTATGAAAACTTTTTTATTTTATTTATCTAAGGGCCTTGCACATGCTAGGCAAGCACTCTATTACTGAACTACATCCCCAGCCTGCAAATTCCTTTTTAATTAAAGCCCTGACACCTAGTTATGCCAACTTCTACTTATTTCTCAGGCCTCAACTTGATAAAGTGTACGAATGAAACCTTTTGTTGAAGAGGCAGTTGGCTGAGAAATGTTCCTTTGTCCTAGCAAATCATAAGATTTCAAAAGTAAATTAAAGCTGGGCATAATGATGCATAATACCTTTAATGCCAGCAGTCAGGGGGCAGAAGGAGGAGCATCACCTCAAGTTTGAGGCCAGCCTGAGCTCCACAGTGAGTTCAAGAACAGCCAGAACTACCTGTCTCAAAAAAGTAAATTGGGTTTATGACTCTATAATGTAAAATGACGTATAAAATTTATAGAATGTCTGTATTAGTCAACTTTCCCATTGTTGGGACAAAATATCAGGTACTCAGAACTTAGAGGAGAGGTTTAATTTGACTCATGGTTGCGGGGTTTTGATGCATGTTTGGCTGGCATCATAGAAAGGCGCGGTGGAGGAAAGCTGCTTGCCTTCAGGCTGCCAGTAAACAGAGAAGGGAGGGTTTCAGAGGAACGTAATACCTCCAAAAGCATGCTCCAAAGCGACATACTTCTTCCAAACAGGCTCTACTCCTAATAGCACATTTAGCTATGAACTGATCAGTGGATCAGTCCACTGGTAACTATAACACTACCAAGATCCATTCATCTTCCAAAAGCCCCACCTGTAAACACATGAGAATTTTGGGGAACATTTTAGATCTAAACCATAACACTGTTATCCCAAGTATGGCTCTGAGTGACATTTGGTATGGTTATTCTCAGCTTTTCTCTTTGTGCCTTACCATTTTTAGTTTGATTTTTGTTTATTGCTTATTTAAAAATATTCACCATGTAGTCAGAGTTGCATTCTTTTTTTTGTTTTCCTGTTTCAGCCTCCCAAGTGACCTCCCAGTATGCCTGTACGCTTCTTGGTGATCCTGCTGCTGCAGGCTTCTGTAGTTAGCACCATGCCTCAGTGCATAGCTTTAAGATTGAGCAAGCTGACAGTTGCTAAAGATGCACTGTGTTCTTGTATGCCATAGGCTATATACATCCCTGCTCCCTGTGCTTCTATAGGACCCTGTATATATCTGGTGATAGCATTTTTCTCACTATTCTTAATTTGCTTGACTCTGCTGATTAGCCTGTGAACTTCTTTTGAAGCCAGGGACTATTATCTTTCATCTCTGTTCCTAGCAGTGTTCAAAATACAGTGGGTTCTTGATATATTTCTGTTGATGAGTAATAGACATATAAAAGTGGGATGAATTTGAGCTTTTAGACAGATCGGGGTTTAGTTGTAGCTGTGCAATTATTAGTGTGCACATTTAAGCAATTTAATCAGTATCTTCAAATCTTCCTGTATTTGTGAGATGGGAGATACTATTTCCTTTTGAGGCAGGAAGGATTGGTCATAAACTTAACTAAGGCATGGACAGTATCTGTTTTGTCTTTCCTGACCACTGTAAACCTAGTTCTGGTTGTTCTCATTATTATTCTTTGTTGCATCATTCTTACCTATTTAAGTGACAGTTGCTCACAGTTTAGTTTTGTATGACTGGTCGTGGTGTCATCTCTCTCTATAGCTGTACATATATAGCTGTCTGACATATAGTAAGTTACTTTTGAACTTATTCATTTATATACTGGGAATAAAAAAGAATCACAAAATTATGAGAACAACTAGGAAAATTTGTGTACAGTACTTAGCATGTAGTGAGTATTCAGAAAATGTTAGCTCTTGAGCAGAGGTCTCTTTTGCTAGGATCTAAATATAGTACTCAGTGAGAGGGATGAAAGAATGGTTCATTCAAAGATCATTTCATTCAGTGGTTAGTTTCCAAATGCTTAATGTATAACAAATGTCTGATAGATGTTGGGGTATGATGCTTTGTCCACACCAGTAAGGGGGAAGAGTATACAAACATATTACAATATAGTATCTGTGCTAGCTAGTGAAATTACAGTTCCCATACAGAATTGGATGGAAGGAAGTGGTTTAATGGAAGAAAGACTTCTTGGAGGACGTAGTGTTTGAGCTGGATATGAAGGTTAACTAGGTGTAATCTGTGTGAACCAGATTAATAAACATGAGTAGAAGAGTGGAATTAAAAACACAATAAAAATACATGAATATGTGAATAAAAGTGGTGGAATCAGGAGATTTGAGGAATGAGGAAAAATTTTGCAAGACTCTTGGGAGGAGATCACAACGGGAGTTAAAGATGAATACAAGTATAGTCATGCAGGGATGGATGATGCCTGATTTGAAATCTGGAAACCATGTACTTGTAGAGGAGCCAGTCAGTGTGGTTAGGTAAGCAGTAATGTTAGTTGCTCAGAAACTAACAAAAAGATCTGTAGAATTTATTCACAATTGGCGATTGATAGGTAGGTGTGGCATGGGCGTACTAGAGATTATTAAGGGAATAATTGAATTCTTAAGTCAGTAGGATGTGAGCGTTAAAGTGAAGAAGATAGCAAATGTCATCAGTAGGTCATTGATATTGACTAGATATTGATTGCTGTAAGAATGAAGGAAGAAGATGGGCTTGGTGGTACATACCTGTAGTTCCAGCACTCTGGGAGACCGAGACAAGAGGATGGCAAATTCAAGCCCAGCTTAGGCAACTTAGTGAGACATAGTCTTAAAAAAAATTTTTTTTTAAATAGCTGGGGTTGCAGCTCTATGTGAAGACCCAGGTTCAAGTCCTAGTACTGCCCCATCCCAAGTAAGGAAGGGAAAAACAAGTAAGGAAGGGAGAAAGAAAAGAAGAGAGAGTAGAAAAATACATATTGAATCAGGGGAGACTTGCAGAATTTGAGATTTTGGAGGTTGCACTTGTGAGCAATGATTAAGGCCAATGTTAGGCCATTGCTAATGAGTGGATAAAATGGATTAGAGTCAAGATAACTAAAGTTGAGAAGGAACTTCCTGCATTATTCTCTATGAACTAAAGTTGAGAAGAAACTTCCTGCATTGTTCTCTATGAACCTACTATTTATTTCTTCACTAACACTAGAGGTAGAAATGAGTATTCAAAAATAAAATAGAAAAGTCAATAAGTAGCTAATTTTAATGGTGTTATAACTAAAGAATAATAATGGAGAAGGATGAAAACTGGTAATTTATAACTTTTTATATAAACATAATCCTTACCTTAAAATTAAAAAAATATATAACTGTGAAATATCTCAGTACTTGTAAAGGAAAAGCAAATCGAAGTGGTATTTCCTACTGAAGAGTAGAAAAAGAAATTGAAATTCATACTGTCATTGACAATATAATTATCTCCTTTTATTGATAGTGAAGGAATAAAGAAGGATGGTCTAGTATTAGGTTTTGGGTTCTAGTCTTTGATTAACACCTGGCTTACTGCAAAGGCATGAAAAATAAGACATTATGAAGAAAAACCACTATGTTTACCAAGACTTATAAACAAGAGAGAACTTAGTAAAATCCTACTTAACAGGAAATGTTCAGGGAATGTGGCGTGTTGAGTTTTCCTACATGTGAAAGTTAATTTTTTCCAACTCTATGTAAAATCTTTACAAATTAGACAATATTTCCATCTTTGTAAATATAATATGCGTATAATCATTCAGAATTCCAGGTCTTTTAATAATATCTTTTCATTTTTTAAAAGCTAACATATTTGTGTTATCAAATGTATATCCTAGAACAGATAAATCCATGGTAGCTTTAGTACAGCATCCATGTTGGAGAATCGTAGAATATAAACTGATATAGGCAAAGCAAGCCAGATGATGGGAAGCCTGAAAATTGCCTTATATAATATAAGCTGCATGTAGCATATGCCAAGCATTAGAGAAGCATTCAAAGTTCCTTGTTAGGTTAAAATGTTATTTTAGGAAAATATTTCAGTATTAATTTGTAAAATACATTGACTATAGAATTTATTTGCTCATCTAATATTGAGCACAAGCTATGTATTTTGTTATGTAGTTCTGAGAACACATCAGTGAATCAGTACAACTTGAATGTACTGCTTGAATGTAGTGCTTGAAGCAAAGGTTGGGGAATAGGGAGGGGCAAGTAAGGATATATTGATGGGTGACATCCAAACTTACGGTGAGGAGGGCCTAGATCGAATTGGGTTATATATTAAAGAAGGAGCAAATTCAAGAACTACTGCATAAAAATTGATATATTCTGTATATAAAGCCGGGCACACCATTAATTCCTGCTACTTTGGAGACTGAAGCAGGATGCTCACAGGTTGGAGCCCAGCCCTGGCAATTTTAGCAAGACTTTGACTCAAAATAAAAGGTAAAAAAGGATTAAGGATATAGCTCAGTGGTAGGTTGGTTTCCACGTGAGGACCTAAGTTTAATCTCTATTATCACCAAAAAAGAAAAGAATTAAGTATATAGTGTGTAAATGGCAGGGGAGAATAAAAGATGTTGTTAAAGGTAAAGCTGAGGAGACTGACTGTATTTTAAAATATGTATTTATAGGGAAAATGTGAGGTTTGGATACTTAATTTTACATAAAAATTTATCTTTTTCATTACTTTTAACTAAAATCTAAATGTTTAAAACAATAGTGTGTTTTGACAGTGCTGCCTAATTTTATATGAGAATATCTCAATAATTTTGTATTGGTGCTCTTAATTTTCATTAGTTAAAGTACATACTTTATTTTAAAATTTAGTAATAGTTTTAAGCATATGTTACTAATTACAATTCTTTGAGGTATTGAAATGCTTGGAAGTACAGGCTGTAACTTATCTGAGAGACTTAATTCTCTGGAAATTAATTTACATTTTACTTATTTGTTAAACAGTGATTGTCATATTTCTAATTGAGGATTCAGAGTTTTACTTGTGCTAAAAGAAAAGGCTCCAAGCAGTGTTTCTGAAATAGGACTTACTGTCTTTAGTACATTTTTCTGTTATTAAGAGTACTTATATAATTATTCTGTTTTATATAGTATTCCTTTTTTTTTTTTTTTTTTTGGTACTGGGGATCGAACTCTTGAACTCATGCTTGCCAGGCAGGCACTTAATGCCACTGACCTAAATCCCTGGAATAATACATAATGTTATTCTGTAAACATAATTTGTTACTGAGTTGTATTCTGAAAGAAAATCCTGATCTTATTTGCATAATTCTTCACATTTTTTTGGTAGTTTTTAAAATTTCTAGAATGGGAACATTTATCTTAGTAGTTAATGTTAAAAACTTCTTTAAAGTCCAGTGTTGCGTATCTGACTTTTTTCTTTTGAACATTCAATTGTCTATCAATTTTGCTATGGATCACTACTTTCAAAATATGTGTAAAATTGTAGGTTTTTCTTTTATCTTTTAAAAAATGCTGACCTATTTTACTAAATTGGAAGTCCTCAAGAAAGCTGCTTTTTTGGGGGCCATTTGTAGACCAAGTTGCAAGTTTCTTTAACTTCTCTTACTAATGATTCATTTGTTTTCTGTAATGTGTACATGTCCTCTAGCTTGATTTTAGTAAATTACGTATTTTTCATTGTTATTTATATGTGTGGCTTTTTTCTTTTCTACTTTCTTTTTTTTTAAATTGTGTTTCTTCAATTTTGTCTTTTGTTAGCAGTACTTTGTAATAGGCATCTTGCCGTTGGTGAGTTAGCTAATATCAGTCCTTTTGAAACACTTCTTTGTGCACAGAAAAAGACAAATCAAGGTGTGATAACACTGTCCCACTTTTAGGAGACTTGTAAAGATAGTTTTAAAGATGTCGTCTTTCCTTTGCAGACTGGGGATTGAACCCAAGAACTTCACACACAGCTATATCCCTAGCCTTTCTAAAATTTTTTATTTTGAGGCAGGGTCTCTCTAAATTGCTCAGGCTGCTCTTGAACCTGCAACCCTTCCTCCCAAGTGCCAGAATTACAGCCATGAACCACTAGGCATGGCCTTTTTTTTTTTTTTAAATACTAGAGAAATTGATTATTTAAAAAATGTCAAATTGAAAAGCTTCTTGTTCAAGGTAAGTTTCTGTAACTCTTTATTTTGGCTCATTAGTCAGAAGAGATTATACTTCAGCAGTATCATTTAAAAGTTATCTTCATTTTTGAGAGCTTCATTGCTTCTCAAAAACTGATAATGATACCTTGCACCAGTATTTAATCAAGGGAGGACCTTTTAAAATTACCTGAAGAAGGGAGTTCAGGTTAAGAATCTGCTCTGTTGAGTTTAGTAATATGGGAGGGAAAGCCATAGTAGTTAAGTCTGTCTCTAATTAAGGGTAATATGTAACTCATGCATCAGCCCACTTTGAGATTTCTTGAGTCTGTAGGGCTGGCTGAATCTGTATCAAATACTGTGCTGCCTTAGAATATTGAGTAGAACAAGTGAAAACAAACCTCTTTGACTGCCTTTGTGATCCTGTCTTCAGGTCTGAGGACAGTGGGTAAAGGGTCAAACAGCTGTACCAAATCATACTGATCTTGTAGCTGTTACATTGTTTCACAGTTAAAAAATAAAGGTAAAAATAAAAATCTCTTTCCACTTAAAAATGTTCTTGATCAAGCAGTAAAGGTTACTTTATTGTCTTGACCTTTGAATCAATACATGTCTTTCTTAACATTTTGTGGGACAAAATGGGAGGTATGTATGAAACAATTCTGTTGCACAATGAAGTGTGAACATTATCACAAAGAATAAATACTAATGAATTTTTGAGGTGCAAACTGAACAAGACTTGTGGAATACTGTTTTTTACTTGAAATAACAACTGACCAACTATGGTTATTCAGACTTGAGTGTTGAGTATTCATTTATTTTTTTAAAAATTCTTGAAGTGAGCCTGTCACTTGAAGGAAACTTGACTGATAATATTTGTCAGTGATAAAATTTGAATTATAGAAAATACTAGCTTGGTAGTTTTTCAGTAAAGAAATTCTAATGAGATCACAGGTGATATTAATAACTGTGATTTTAAAATGTTGTGTTTAACCAAAGAGATTTGTGTTTAAAGAGATTTACAAGGATATAAAAGAATGTCATTTCCCTCTAATCTTTTTTTCTGCTTTGGAAAAGAGTTACCTATTATAAAAATGCTCTTGTTTAACATTATGATTAAGCTTGTTATCATTAGATGAATAATGAGCTTTTTAACTTAAAATTCTGATTTCTAATGTAAATATAGGTGTATAATCTACATAAGCAAATGTTATTTAGGAGTCCTCAATAATGTTTAAGAGTTAAAAAGGAATTCTGAAGCAAAAAGTTAGAAAACTGCTAGCTTCTCAATACTTAAAGGCCTCATGTTGGCTTATTCTGTAAGAAGTAAAGTGTGCTTCAGCTATTTTATCTAGCTGACGTATAACTAATGTACATGTATAGTTTAGATTATGATTATTTTTGTGTTCATTTTGCAGTTTTTAAATTAAAGCATTACTTGTGTTTGTTAATTCAGTAGCTGTCATACTGTGCTGCTAGCTCAATCTTGAGCTGCCTAGATTATATCATAGTTTGCCTTATACTTTTGAACAGCTAACTCAGTGTGTATAAAATTATGAAAATAAATACATCAAGGGAGTTGTGTCTATAATCTGTATGTGGTAGTTGCTTACCTCTCCAAAATGACTATTTAGTTGTGCTTAAGACCAGACTAGTCAATATTTGTGAATAATTCTGTAGATTTTTTAAAAATTATTGTAGCATCAGGTTGTATTATCATCAAATGGTTAATTTGTGAGGTGAGAAAGGGAAAAATTAAGTTGAAGAGATACATTTTTTTAAAAAGCCACTCACTTTCCTAATACACTGAAGAATAAGATACTTTAATATTCAGATAGCCCTTAATGGTAGTGACATTTACCCAGTTAATTATTTCATAAAGGAAACATTATGGTGTACACATTTTGTTAGATCTGTAAATCACTTATTTCAGGTGTTTTATAATGTCATGAAAATGTTATATAGTTATAACTAGAATATCTCACAACTTAAAAAAAACTTCTGTACAACAGTTTCACATTACAGTGCCATGTAATACTCATGTATCAAAGATACTGATGGTGCTTAACTACCACCACTTAAGCACCAGCGCAGAACAGATGGTCCAAGAAGACACACAGGTTTTCACTCCAGATAAAAGAGCAGAAAGCCATTAAAAATGATCGGATTTCTGTTTCTCATAGATATTAGTCAGTGAATAAGTAAAGGCACAATTGTTGGTCATACAAGGACCAAATCTTAGTATTGCAAAATTGCTAACTTTTCCTTCATCTTCTAATTTAAAATTTGTGTGTGGTGTATGTACATACATACAAACACGCATACTATGTGCCGTGGTAGATGGTGAATACAATTTGTCATAAGTAGGTCATTTATAAATGTGAAATTGCTTGAGGCTGTCTTTCACTGCCATGTGATATTTAACTTTTGACTAGGCAGATTTGAACTATATTGTTAGGCTATTTGCCACAAACATTTTTTTTCATCTTATAGAAAGAGATGATTGATTTAAGATTGCATTGTCTTGGAAATAGCTCTGTGTGATTAGAAAAGTACTTGTTCACAATGCACGTATATAACTTAATAGCTCATTTTTTATTTTAGAAGTAGTTTTCAGAAAGAGCTTTATATCATTTCATTAATTATGATTATTCTGACAATTTTAGTTAGCATTTTAAGTATTAAAATTAAAAGCAGCATATTTAGAACACTTAGTTTTAGAGACTTCTGGAATCATCCATTTAAATTACTATATTGAAGTCTTTATTATACTTACATACCTGGAAATACAGAAGTGAAAGTGTTTTTATATAAACTATTATCACTCTTTTTATGCAGAGTTCTTTTATCTTGTTTAAAAAAAAATTTTAAATTGTAGTTTATACTTAGTCTCTTCTGTATTTTGTGACTCTAAAATCCTGGCATTGAATCCTAGGTATTAGCTAACACATCAATATTTTCTCTATACGAGAAAAAAATGCACAGTTGTCATGAAGCAAAAAATTTTTGAGGATGCGTAATACCAAAAGTTTTATAGGGAAAATTGGCTCTGTGTTCTCTCCAAACATTTCAGTTCAGTTGCCCAGAGTAAAATAAAGACTGGTAAGTTTTTTTTTTAACTTTTTTTCATTTTTCTTTATTAATGTACATGTGTATATTATCTACTTTGATATGTATTGATTTATCCCCTTTTAGACATTATCTGTTAACTTCTTGATAGTATATATACTAAAATTTTACCTTTTTGTGCATCTATCTGTATTTCTCTTTACCCTGTCCATCCTGTGTATCCCAAGTTTACGTAAGTCTGTGATCAGTATCTAGTAAAAAGTTTTTACTGCCAAGTTAGGTATCATTTTTTCCAAAGTTACTAACTGTCTTGTTTTGTATGCTGCTCTGTGAGTTTATCCTTAAACATTCAGCTATCTTTCATAGCAGTGGAACTCAGGATTTCTCATAGAGTTACGCATGATAGCAGTTTTTCTCACATAAAGAGATTACATCCTTGGGGTGAAAGGTCTTATTTTCCATGATCCTAACATATGTCATTATGACCTTTACTCAGATCAGTCATGCATCAGATGTGGAAATCAGCCTTGTAATTGAAAGTTTATTATTTTCTACATTCATGCCTAGAGTGCTTGCTTGTTATCCTGACTTCCAAGTCCAGAAAATTTATGATAATAGACTATTATATGATAACCAGTGATTCTTAAGAAGCAGGGATTTTTTGGTTCTGTTTCTATAATAAAATAGCATCTAGTTAGGTACAGGCTAGATGAGAAATTGAAGCTGGGGGGTTTTGAATGCCTAGATATTAACCAATTAAACCAAAGAACTATACTTTGGTATTATATATTGTGTTAAATTTCTTTATGAGTCTACCAAATCAGAAATCTCCTTTAGTCTTAGTCATTTCTAAGATTTGCATAGTGCAGCACAGTTTTACAAAAGGATCTAGAAAACTTGTTACCATCTCTTGAGGATTCCTTTTGAGTGTAAGATGAGTTTTAGGTGTTAAATTAGTTTTCTATTGGTTTTTTGAAAAAACTTGCTCCAGCTTAAGTTTAATTTTTCATTTTTCTCCACATTTATAAAATAGTCCATTTAATACCATTAATGCATAAAAACTAAAACTAAAATTCTTGTTTTGTATATTCAGAATTCCGAGTATACAAGTTGAAAAATTTATATGAAATTTGTAATTTTTTACAAAAAAATTCTTAAAAGATTTTTACCAAACCAAAAAAACTTACATTTTACAAACTTCCTGATTCTTAGACCAGACACCCTGACAAGTGAATAAATTTTGAGATGTCATGCAAAAAGTATTGGATGAATAACTGAAAAAGAAACTTGGAAACTTTCTTTGAGGGCTAGGAATATAGCTTTGTGGTAGAGCACTGATCTAGTGTGTACAAGACCCTGGGTTTGATCACTAGCACCACAAAAAAAATAACACTTTATTGAAAAAAATCACCTTAAAGAAAACAGAAACTTTTTAACAACTTTGTGTCACAAAGATAATATTTACATTGTAAAATTCATTAAAGCAGAATGAAATCCCCACAAGTGTATTTAAACACCCAGCATTCTGAAATATAATCCAAATTGTGGATTACTGTCACGTGGCAATGGACTTGTACTATAAATACATATATGTATGTATGTGTGTGTGTGTGTGTATATATATATACACACACACACACACATGTTTTAGTTTATACACATTTTCAGTACTAATGTTAAATCTTTGCTCCTAGATTTAAATACCCAGTTTTATAATAAAGTATCAACTTTATTATACTGGTGAGAAAAAGAAAATGAAGCATTTCATTGGTAAGAAAACTTTGTGCAAGATCCTGGGTCTAGTCTCCAGCACCACAAAAAAGGAGAAAGGAAAAATGAAAATAATTATTTTGAGTTTGGTCACTCACTATGAAAACAGAATTGGGGTTATATTCAGACATAATAAAACAATAATTTATAGTACATGTGATTTTTATAGGTAACATTACTGAAACCTATCATAGGTCTGTTCTAAATGATCTTGTAAGGGGAGAAATCTAAACAGTAAGTAAAGGAAAAAACTCCAGGGTCCCTTAATTATGAGTTTGGACTTGATTTTCTGTTTTATAGTGAATCTAGGTATCTCTAAAGTATTTTCTGGGTCTAAACGTTACCAGTGTATGAATAGAAACAGTCATGGATGAGAGGTAATTAAGGAGCTTCAAATATATAGTAAAATAAAAATAAAAAGATGAAAGAGGTATTTGCTGAATGTCTGTGATTCCACATGAAACTAGGTAGACCTAACATTTTTGTTACTAATGTTTCTACTCTGTTTCCCAGTTACAAATGCACTTTTCTCCACAGTAATAGCTTGCTAAACCGAACTTCTGTACATTAATATAGCCAGTACTGTAGGTACTCAGTAAATATGTGTTTAACTCACTGACTAAAAATGTACCACAGTTGATTACATAAAGCAGGATTTTCCCTTTAACTGAGTTTTCAACCCTGAATTCCCAGCCATGCTGCTGTTTGTCTTTGTTTGCTATGACGCATGATCTAATGTCTATGATATAGTCTCTTTGTTTTTATAACTAGTTCTGGTTGGTGTTTCTTACTTTAGAGGCCAACTTTTCCATTGACATTCTCATTTGCCTTGTGCTGTTCTGAGTTTATGCATTATTTCCCTTGCAGTCAGCATAAGTAAGTCATAGATCAGATTTAGCCTGCTTTGCTAATATTCTTGCTTGTTTTGTATATCCAAACTGAAATTTAGGACTCAGTTATTCAACTGATCTTGAAGACAAAAATCTTAGGGAGAGAAGGTATCTATTCCAGGTTGACAAATGTGTTGTTAGTTTGGGGACTGTCATCTCATAACTTTTGTTAGAAAGCAACAATTTTAAAAAATACTTTGCTTAGCCTCCACTCATGTATTTTTATACAAACAACATTTGTGTTAGGAAACATGCTAACTTTTGGAAATAACGACGTCAGCAAGATACTGTCCCTCTGTGAAGAAGCTTACAGTGTAGTTAAAAAAACTGAGAGAGCAAAGGGCAGTTAAATATGAAAAGATTCATGATAGAATTATGTGGAAGAAAGGGAAATAGTTGTTATTCAATGGGGATGGGTATGAGAGAGAAAAAAGTGTAGGATTTTGAAGATAGTTATTAAGAGGCATACAGTGTAACTCCCTATCATTCGCATATTCAAGGAGAGAGATCAGATAGAAGTTATATTCCGGGAAAACAAGATAAGATTCAGCACCCATTTTGATACAGAAAAGGTATTCAGCCACCATTCAGATATGGAAGGAGAGACAGTCTGATAGCTCGCTTTTGTGTATGGGGAAGCAGAACATTATGGCATGGAGTGCATGGTGGATCAAGCTGTTCACCTCATGGCATCTGGGAAGCAGAAGGAGAGGAAGAAGAGGGCCGAAGGTCCAGAATATCCTTCAGACACACTCGAGTGCCCCAAGACCTTCCACTAGGCACTGCCTTTTAAAATTCTAACACCTCCCTATTTCACCAAGCTAAGTACTAAAGAATTTAATACATAGGCCTTGAGGAACAAACCATAACAGAAGATACTCATTAGAAAATTATAGCAAATATCATGTGTTAGTGATTGTTCTAGTTACTTTTCTTTGGTTGCTAAGACAAAATACCGAGCGCCCAAAATTAGTGAAGGAAAAGTTTATTTAGCTCACAGTTGGTAGAGGTTTGAGTCCATATTCTCTGGCTCAAAGGCAGGGTGGCACATGGCAGACGGGCAACAGTTCATGGCAGTGGAAGATAGCAAAAGCAACAAGAGCAAAAGGGGTGAAAGGACAAAAGGAAGAAGCAAACCTCTTTCTCTCCCTTGTACTGTATGTAGACAACGCACCCCAGGGCAAGTGCAGCACTCACACAGCGAACCTTAGCAACTAGACAGTGAGCCAATCACAAACTCTAGGTTCACCCGTGACCACATGAGACTTTGGGGGGACATCCAGACACAAATCATAATGGTGATAAAATAATTTTTAAAAACCCCATTAAATAAGGATGTTACCTCCATTACTGTTTATTAATGCAGTGAGTAAAGAAATATAAATGAGATATAAGATTGGAAGAATAGTTATTTGCTGATGGTATATAATTCCCTTCCTATAACCTAGAAAAGAAAATGAAAAAAATCTCAAAAAAACTTGAGATTTGAAAGGTGATTAATTGGATGTTCAACTTTAAAAAATAACTGCAGTTTTCCTATTATACACTAGCAATTATCAAGTAGTCAATGTAATAGAAAAAATCTATTTCACAGACGTAACAAAAACCCAAGAAGGAAAAAACAGAAATGTACAAAACCTTTGTTGGGAAATTTCAGTTTTATTGATGGTAGTAAAATGTCAGTTTCTAAGCAGATAATTTTACTAATTAAATCTCAATTTAAGATTTTTCATAGAACCTTTATAGATTTACCCTAATGTTAATAGAAAAACGTATGTAATTAACTAAATTAAAAAAATAAGAAAGGAGAAGGTCTTGACATGGTAAAATTGAGTAAACAATAAAACTATAGTAGTACAGAAAAAGGCTTTTAAAGTTATAGGGTATCTTAGTCACAGTTCTTGTTGCTGAGACAGAATCGCTGACTACTAGAGAGGTTTATTTTGGCTTACATTGTGTGAAAGTTTCCGGGCCGTACAGTCTGTCTCCCAGGTGGGAAGGAGTGGTGAAAGGCCTGTTCAGGAAGGCTGCTCCTCGCGTGGCAGCCAGTAGGAGGCAGAGGAAGGAGGGAGGAGCACAGAAGGGAGATGCACCCTTCCAGGTCGGCTCTGGTGACCCACCTCTTCTACCAAGCCCTACCTCCTGATAACAAATCAGCGCTAATGTTTCCATAACTCAGTCAGCCTCCAAACGCCCCACTTAGGAGCACATGAGACAGCTAGATATACACTGTAACATAGAAGGAGACAGATGGGTTACTGGAAGAGCCAGGATTCCAAAACTAGACCTGTACTTACATGGGAATATGGTGTATCATAGAGATCAGTAGTAAACAGTAAGATCTTTAGGATAAATAGTGTTGGTATAATTGATTGTTACTATGGAAGTGCTATAAATTATATTCGGGTGGATCTGTAAGAGCACCAGCAACCAACCTATTAAAATACTAAATTTTAGAGTGTTTGCCCCAAAGGGCATTACACAGACATTGACCCAATCCATATATAAGCAGTTTCACATTAACAAGTATTTTTTTTAAATAAAATACTTCTTTCAGTAGCAAAAATTAAAGCATCTAGGAATAAGTCTTCCAATCAAGACTTTCCTGGAGAAAATTCTGAAGAAGTTACTGTTTTAATTAAAAAGTTACTCAAATAAATAAATAAATAATCTTCAATAAAGAAAATTACTGGAAAGCTAAATGAATAGACAGATACACTTTGCTCATCAGTAGGGAGAGTCTGACATAAAGTTGTCAATTATCCCTTTAATTTTCAGATTATTATTCCAGTTGAAATCCTAGCAATGTATTTGTTTATGAAGACTGAAAAACTGATCCTAAAAATTGTTAAGGACCATAAATAATTTAGATGATTTGCAAAATAATTTAACTAAAGTCTTGCTGTATCAGACATCAAGATACACAGAAGAAAGCCTAGCACAGGACACATGCCTCTAATCCCAGTACTCTAGAAGTGCTGAAGTAGCAAGATTCCAAGTTTGAATCCAACATGGGCACCTTAGCAAGACCTTATCTCAAAAGGGCTGGGGGTTATACTTCAGTGGGACTCCTCAGTACCTAAAAAATAAAAAGACAGATAGAACCATAGTAGTGAAGATGGTATTATTGACATAGGAATGTATAGATGTGCCTAGTGGTAAAGGCAGCACAGAAATAGGCCAAGTCTGTGGGTAAATAGATTCCTTGAATGATGAAAGTGTTATAGTGGAGGAAAAGACAGATTAATCAGTTTATTTGATGAACTGACTATTTTGGAAAAATATTTTACCATTAATTAAACTAGCTCAGATAAAGTAAAAATCAAATTTTATTACTCTTTTAAAACTTATTAGGAGATAACTACAGTCTTATAAAGGTAAGCTTTCTTAAAATAAGCAGAAAGTAAAAACTTTAAAGGAAAACAAATGAATAAACAAGAAACAAATTAGGAAAAATACCTACAAGAATTTTGTTGCAAACATCTAAATGCATACATACATAAACAAACACATATACACTACAAATCACTAAGAAAAACCTAACATTCAGTAGGAAAGCAAGTAATATTCAAGGCAAATGAATATAGACAGTTCATAGAAGAGGAAATTAAAATGGTCAGTAAACATGGAAGACGCTCATGATCAGCAACATAATCAGTTCTCAGTACATAGAAGTACAAGTGGTTCAACATTATGAAATGTTAAATGAATGAGAAAGTGTAGTATAAGTGGATGTTAAATCAGAAATGAAAATGCATTTATCTTGTGCTTTAACAGTTCTCTTTTTTTGCAGAAACATTGACTATATGACTTGTGTACAAAGAAAATAGGAAGCACATTTTTGCATTGTATATGATAGGTGAAATTCAGGAATAATCTAAATGTCTTGTCAGTAGATGAGTAGGAAGCAAGTAGTACACTTGGTAGCAATTAAAAGGAAAGAGTTGGCTCTATATGAGTTGTAATGGATAGAACTCAAGAAGGATGATAACATGGAAAAACATAGAATGATAAGTATATTAAAATCAGGTATTTCTGTGCAAGGCCCTTGGTTCAATTCATAACACCAAGGAAAGAAAAGCAGATTATTTTCTGTTTACACACATACTAATATATATTGGGAAAAGAAGACAGCATTGTGTAACAAGGGATTGTCAAGGGATGGTTTGAAATATTCTAATTATTTTTAAAGGAATATATACAAATATTACTGATAAAATTTTTTATGTTCAAAGAGTAAACTATTAGAAGCAAACATAGTACATTGCTAAAAGAGATTAATTGTGAGTAATTGTTTCTGTATTGTACATTTCTGTGTGCTGTTCCCCACTCCTCCCATGAAGCTAAGAAATACTCTTTTTCCATTTTCCTTGTCATATTCTGGACAGTTTGTCCTAAAGCCAGAAAGTAATACAGAACAAATTGACATTTGTGCCAAAGGAAGGGTGCCCACAGGATGTTGGAACCCAAGGACAGTGAAAGACAAAAGGGAGTGTTCTGTGTGGCTACTGTATGTAGGGCATCAGCCTGGGCTGTGTGAAGACCATGTGAGATACTGCAGCCTGGCTAGACTAAGGACACGCATAGGGAGGGTAACCTGACGTGGCAAGTGGAAATCCAAGTTAGTTTGTAGAGTTTGTATGGATTCAGAGCCTGGGAGAGGAGAGGGACAACCCAATATAAGATATCAGATCTCAGCTAGTTTGAAAGAATAACATGAATGAGGAGCTGTCCAGTGTGGGAAATCAGAGCTTGAAGGGTTGAGTAGAGTGTCCTGCACAAGGGTGGCTTGATGTGGGGTGTCAGAGGTGAATGAGTTCTCGTGGGTGGACTGGAGAATGGATTAGGGTGTGACAGTGTAGATGGTTAAAATAAGGTATTGATAAAATAAATATATTAGGGATAATGGAAACAGTTTTTCACTGTACAAAGAGTTCACATTTGGAAAGGAAGAAAAATTAAATGAGTACTTTGGTTATGTTGGAATTGGAGGTATTGATGTGAACTGGTGGGTTTCAAAATGTAAACATAGATATTTCCCCTAGATCTACCCACCAGCATAGCTCAGAAACAGCAACATCTCAGTAACCATGAACACACCTAGGGTTTGAGAATTGGCTTATTTCTGTTTTCATTCCTGCTTATGGATCTCATTTTTTTTTTTTTTCTTTTTGGTACCGGGGATTGAACTTACAACCTCACACTTGCCAGGCAGGTGCTTAAGCCGCTGAGCTAAACTCCCGGCCCTTGTTTTGTTTTTGTGATTTTTATTTTATGCTGGACATTGAGATCTTGGGTTTGTTGAATGCTTGGGTCTTGTCTCCTTTAAAAAATGACACATTTTGTTTTGATAAATGAATTGCTTGCAATCAGTTTTATAATAGCAAAGCTGTTCCCTTAGTTTTGTCGGGAAGGTTCTTGAATAGTTCTTACACACTCATTAGTTCTGATTCTTCGATACAACTTTTCTGAGGTCTTTACTGACTACTTTGTATGTTCATTAAAGTCTCTCCTGCTCTGGCCAATTATAAGTCGCAATTCCTCCCTGTACTTACTGCACTTTGAGGATAGTTTGGGTTTTGTACTTGTTTTCTGGTTAGCCTTGTTGAATATATGTACAATTTAATATATTTGAAAAGTTGAAAGACAGATTTTTGGAGCACTTTGTTAGTGTAGCTCTCTCTGGTGTTTTTTGCTGAAAGTTTCAGTCAGTTCTGCCTTCTTGAACTCTCCTTGAATTCAGTGAGACTTGGGCCATATACTTTATTGTGGAAAGTGTATTATTTACTGATCCACTAGAGAGAACCCAGCTGGAGATTCATATAGCATTGTATTAAATGCAGTCCAAAGTCTTAAAACAGTTTTCCATGTTTTGTCCTTGTTTTCTAGGGTGTGTGTGTGTGTGTGTGTGTGTGTGTGTGGCAAGAGGGCAAGTTTGCTCTCCCTTACGTGATAGCTGCTATTCCCCTCCCCACAAGGTATCACCATGTAGTTCAGGCTGACCTTGAATTCACTGTGTAGCCCAGGCTGGTCTCAGACTCATCTCCTTCCTCCTGCCTCAGCCTCCCTGAGTGCCAGGATTACAGGGATGCACCACTATGCCTGGATTTCTTTCTCCTATTTGAGCTTAGTTTGGTTGTGTTATTTTCTCACCTGGTATTATGAACAGTCTATGTAGGTGGCTGAACTGATCTAAGGCTGGGGATTGATTGTGTGTGGTCGAAGGACAAAATGAAGAAGATGCAGGGAGTGCTGGCAGGAGAATAGCAGAAGAAAAGCAGTGAGTCTCAGTGTAATCTAAATATTCTTTCTGGACTTAATAAGGTCTTACTTCTAACTACATAATTGTCTAGAGAGAAAACTGAAGGCATTAGGAGTTCAGTGGACTATGAAAAAAGGGGATGTTGTAAGGAATGTCCCAGCCACTACATAGGTTCCTGCTTTCTGATTTTCTGACCTTGCCCTTTGCCTGGGGTGTGGTGTTCTTTTCTGCCATTTCACCGGAGAGTGCCTTGAATTTGGCTTTTTTGTCCTTATGAGCAGTTAGCTCTCATACCTGCTTGTGCTCTGGCTTCAACCTTCTGTCTCAGCGCTACCACTTTTATTCAGTTTCACTTCTTAGCCATAGTGTGGCTATTTTTCAACATCAGTGTCTACACCCTCACAATTATTTAGCCCTTTGCTTTCATTGACTCTACAAAATGTGTTCCAAATAAAGAGTACTAACCTGTTACCCATTTCATTTTTTAATTTTCTGTGGGACATTGCTTGCTCAAATATAATCCCCATTGCTGAGTAAGGATCAGTAACATTGAGTTTCAACCCTGTAGTTTAAGTTCTAGATTTAAAGAATATTTATAGATTATTAGCCCATATTTCACTTTCTTGGTTATTTGGGGACTTGGAAATATAAATTCAAAGGACGTAAGAGGGTTTTCACTTTAGGAGACAGTCTGCTGAAGGGCAACATCTGACTTAGTGTTCAAATATATTTTACTACCAGTTCAGTAAAATCAAAATGCATTTTTTTTGTTTCTTTGTCTTTTTGAGACAGGGTCTCACTATGTGTTTCAGGCCGGCCTTGGGCTCATTTTGTAGCCCAGGCTGGTCTCAAACTTGCAAATGATTCTCCTGCCTGAGCCTCCCAAGTGCTAGGATTACAGGAGTGCACCACCACGCTTGGCTTTTTGCATTGATATTAATTAGAAGCACAGACTAGATATCAAAGTAATGTGAATGATGCCTTTGTCAACCAGTTAATGTGGGTGAAAACATAATTTTTAAAGAAAACCCGTATTAGTTTTGATCATGTTTCAATTTAATTTCACAGTGTTTTTCAAATTTCTTACAGTAATCCTAAATCGGAGAATCAGAGAGTAAATAAAAAAGTCAACAATGATGCTTCACTTAGAATTCATAATCTATCCATTTTGGTGAGACAGATAAAATTTTATTACCAGGTAAGTGGTCCTTTTAAAAAATCTGATATTTTAATGACAAATTACATAGTTACATTGCTATGTTATATAGCATCACTCATCTAACAAATATGATTTGCCAAATCCCAGTCTGTTTTCTGGAATCTCTGCAAATACTTCATAATTGTCTACTATTAAAAGTGATTACTGCATTTTATATAATATTTTTAAAATCAGTTCTGAGTTTCCTGACAACCTGTATAGTATGTTTTCTTAACCTATTTTAATTATGCTTTTGAGGAGCGTGCTTTTTATTGACTTAAAAAAACTTAACATGTGTGCATATTTTAAGTTTTTAGATATGACTGTTCTTGTACTGTTGAAATAAGGTCTCACAAGTCCATTCAGTCTGGGTTGAACTCAGTCCTGCCACAGCCTCTTCCTGCTGGGATTGTACACTTGTGTCATCATGCCTGGCTAATATGAGCATTCTTGAGGTTACCATTATGTCTCTAAGAATCACGGTAGCTGTGTTATGCAATTTAGGTTTGGTATATACATTCTATAATTTCACTTGTAATTTGTTTCATTTATGAGTTTTTCTTCTAAATTTCAGACATGGTACTTCTCAAGAAGTCTTTTATGTGGTTTTGATTTTTAGTTAAACTTGTTTGTATGATTTGTTGATACTTGTTAATAATTACTTGGCTTGGATTTGAACTGGTACATAATACAAAATTAGGCTCAATCCCCAGCGCTAAATAAATCATTTTTATTATTGTTGTTTGTCTAAGTTAACCACACCCAAATCAATGCAGTTCTCTTTTTCTATTGGATTATCTTATCTCTTGAAAAAAAATTAGTGAAAGTCTTTCCAAAACGACTGTGGGATTTTCTTGTGTTTCATGCTTCCCTCAGAAAAATATTTGCAGTGAAATATTTTAGAACATTTTGATTGTTTTGACTTCACCAAAGTGAAATGAATTTGGATAAGTTAGAATTCAAATGTGTATGTCTCCAAAAAAGCACTTTTCATAGGTTGGTGAACATTAGGGTTATATTACGAAAATGATTCTCAGACATAAAAGAAAATTGACCTTAATTTGCTAAGATAATTGTTCACGTTGGAAAGCTTAAGAGCCATTATTTGAGTCTATCTTTGTCTGTAATGATAGATAAATTTAGAAGTCAGTATTATTTTGTTTTAATCACCTAGAATATACAAAAGCTCAGTACAGATTATGATATCATTCACATTTTCCCTCCCCCATTTATCAAATGCCAGTCTACATGGTATTGGGGCTATACTGTTTATAGTATGTCCCTGTTTTTCAACAAACTTATGGTTCTGATAGAGGGATAACAGCAACCAAACAACTAAGTAAAACAATTTGATTGTGATAAATAATATAGATAATAAAAGTAGTAGTGTGAGAAGCCTTGGTAGAAGTTTATTGGCAATTCAGACCTAAGTTTTCAAGTCAGCAAATAAATAAATTATAACTTTTACATAAAAACACCTCATTTCTTTGTTATTTTTTATCCCTGTGAGGGAAGGATACTGAATTTGAATATGAGAAGATATAATTTACAATTAAAAATCTGAGTCCAGTTTTAGGATTCTGTGGAAGCTGGTGTTTTGTATGAGTTTCCTGGCCGCAGTTTAAGTACTAGGAAAAAAAATGGTTTTTCAACCACCATTAGAATAATGATCTGAATCATTTGATACAAAAAAGAGAACTTTACAGTCAGGAAAATGAAATATATTAGGAATGTTTTTATGGTTTCATGTCACCAATATTAAAAAACAGCTGTAGTATCAATAATCTAGTTGCCATAGAAAGCATATACTTTTAAAAGTTTCTTCTTATAATCTGTGATAAGCAGCATTTAGAATATTAATAAAATTCAGTAGTCAAAAAAATGGATCATATATATGTATGTATATCTATCTCACATTTTTCTATTCATCTGTTTGATGGACATGCAAGCCACTTCCAAGATTTGGCTATTATGAACTGTACCAACATAAACATGGATATGCATGTATCGCTCTAGTATGACACCTTTAACTTTCAGAAAGATGCCTAGAAGGGAAATAGCTGGGTTGACTGGAATTTCTAGTTTTATTTTGTTGAAAAAATATTGCTTTCTATAGTGGTTGTGCTAGTTTACATTCCCACCAGTCTGCAGTCTTACCAGTATTTGTTTTATTTGATTTCTTGAGAATAAGTATTCTTTCTGGAATAAGATGGAATTGCAATGTTGTTTTAATTTGCATTTCTGTCATAGTCAATGATGTTGAACATTTTTTCATGTATTTGAGAAGTCTTTTCAATTTTCCATTTTTTAATTAGGTCTTTTATTTTGTAAGGGGAAGTCTAATTCGTTGTTATTCATTTTATATTCTGTATGTTAGTATTCTTCTCAGGTAGCTGGCAAACTTTTTTCCCATTCTATAGTTTGTTTCCTTTGCTGTGCAGAAGCTTTAATTTTTTTGATGTTATTTCTTGAGCACTTTGGAATTCTGTTCAAAAAGTCCTTATCTATGTCTTAATGTTTTTAAGAGCGTTATCTATTTTATCTCCCAGATGATTGTTTCTGTTGTCATATTTAGATCTTAGATGCATTTTTATTTTAGTCCATGGTGAGTGATACAGGTCTAGATTCATTCTTCTGCATGGATATAACCATTTTTCCCAGAACCAATTGTTACAGAGGCTATCTTTCTTCCAGCATATGGTTTTTGCTCCTTTGTCCAAGACCAGATGGCTGAATGTGCCTGGGGTTGTTTCTACATTCTGCTCCATTAATCTGCATGTCTGTTTTTGTAGCTTCGAAATAACTTGAAATGTGGGATTATTATGTCTCCTGCTTTGTTCTTGTTACCCTTGATTTCTTTTGCTGTGTTGAGTCTCTTCCAGTTCCATATATAGTGGAAGATTTTTTTTTAAGTTCTATGAGGAATGCTGTTGGTACTTTGAAAGTGCATTAAATCTCTATCTGTTTTGGTAGTACAATATGGCCATTTGATAATATTGGCTCTTTCTATTCAAAGGTCTCGCTGTGTAGTCCAGGCTGGCCTCAAACTCACAATGCATCTTCTGCCTCATCCCCCAGCTGCTGGAATTACAGGTTTACAGGCATGAACCACCATGCCCGGCATCTTTTTATTTTCTCATGTCCTCTTTGATCTCCTTTTTTTTTTTTTAGAGGGCTCTTACTTCTTTGGTTAGGTATTTTATGACTTTGATTAGGTTAGTATTTAATTTTTTGAAGCTATTGTGAATGTGTTTTCCCAATTTTTTTTTTCATGGGTTCACTTTGGTGTATAGGAACTCTCTTGACTTTTGTGTGTTGGTTTTGTATCCTGCCACATTGTTGAGTTTGATAATTACTTCTAGCAGCCTTTTGATGGACTTTTGGATCTTCGCTATAAAGGATTATATTCTTTGTATGCTCCTTTTATTTCTTTCTCTTGTGTGATTGCTCTGGCTAGTTTTAAGTACTGTGTTTAGCAGGAGTGATGAGAGTGGACACTACCTGTGTTGTGTTCTTGATTTTAGAGGAAGAGCTTTCAGTTTTTCCTCATGTAGCATTTGGCCTCAATTCACCAGTGAAAAGAAACACAAGAGTGGATTGGGAAACAAAGTCCATCAATATGCTGCATACAAGAAACACATTTAACTCAAGGGGAAATTCATAGGTCAAAAGTCAGAGAAGAGAGAGTAATGTTACATGTGACAGGAAACCGAAGAAAAGCAGAGGTAGGTTGCCCGTCAACCGCAGAATGGATAAGAAAGATAATGATATTTTCATACAATGGAAAGCTACTCACCTATAAAGAAGAATAATCTTGAGGCTCTTGTAGGTAACTAGATGCAACTTGAGATCATGCTCATAGGTGAACATCATGTTATCTCCTAGCATGAAAGACTGAGGGAGTTAGTGGGATCCAAAATGTACAGTGGATATTGTGAGGGTTATAGGGGAGGAGATGTCTAAAGAGAGACGGTAGGGCCACTGTTGATTTTCTGTTGTCTTGTTTTGAATTCCTGTGTTGTTTGCATAGTTTTGTTAGGTTTGGTTTTATTCGGTCTTGTTCTGGTTGATTTTACTGTGTCTGGTGGTGTGGGCAGCTATTTTGAAGATAACAATGTATTGTGGCTACTGTTGATTTCCTATTAACTTGTTTGGAGGTCCTATAATGCTTTCACTCTTGATTGGTTTTATTGTTTTGTTTTGTTTGATTTTGTTATGTCTGGACAGTTGGTATGTCCAGTGTTGTGTTTCTTTTCACTATAGTATGGACAGTTATTTTGAGGAAAACAGGAGATACTGTGGTACCCATTGTTGATTTCTTATTTTGTTTTGAAGTCAAATCCTGTATCACTTTTATGGTTCTGTTTGATGAGCTTTATTTGATTTTGTTTGGTTTGGTTTCATTCTCTTTAAAATTAAAAAAAATTAGGTTAGGGAAATAAAAGGAGTTTTAGCTAGGATCCTCTGAAGAAGCAGAGAATTCAGGTAGAAATTTTCTTTTGAGACAGGGTCTCACTGTGTAGTTTAGGCTGGCCTTACACTCATGGCAGTCCTCCTGCCTTAACCTCCCAAATACAGAGATTGTAGGCCTACTCCACCACCTCTGGCTCGCAAGTAGAAATTTTACAACAGTTTACTTAAAAATTTTTGTATAGTTTTAACTGTCTTTTTACCTAAAATTAACACTTTCAGACATAAAATTTATACTTGAAAATAAAAAACTATAAAAGGTAAATTTATCCCATTAGCTCTGATGCTTCGTAACCTCAGACAGCTTAAAATGTTATACTTTTATTTTCTACTGTCCTCAACAAATGACATGTATATATCAAGTCATGGAGCTAAATTTAAGCCTTAGCATTAGGGTGTATAACTAGGCATTTATGTTCTGTACAAATATCTATTTTTAAGTGACATGGAGTAAGTTTAAACTTTGAAATTTGTATCATCTAAAAAAAATCAGGCTTAATGGGGTAAAAGTCAGTTATGTTAATACAAGGTTATATAGTGACCCATATGGCAAAAGGGTGAATGAGGCTGCTTTTATCATTGTGGGAAGACTGGTGTAATGTGGGAGCACGGAGAAACAATGTGGACAAGAACTGCTGAGGAAGAAGTGGGAAAAAATAGTGGATCACATAGAAAGTTACCATGCACTTGGATTTTCTTGTTTATAACAGTGTACTCACATGAATATTACTCGGTAAATCAGTAAAATTAGTTACCTTGGAAATATATTGATATTTAACTGATTTGTCAATTTCAACTCAAAATATTACTCAATTATTACTCAAAAATAAGTGGTGTAAATAAATTTAGTGTTTTATCTGGGAAGTCTTTAAATTGAAGTTCCTTTTTAATCATGGTCTATTAAAATTTAAAGTACCTGTATAGGGATTTTGTTTTGTTTCGTTTTTGTCATGTGGCGGGGGGTACTGGGGATTACACTAAGGGCCTTCATGCATGCCAGGCATGTGTTCTGTCACTGTGCTACATCCCCTGCCTGTCCCTTTAAATTTTATTTTGAGACAGCCTCAGAGTTGCCTAGGCTGGTGTTGACCTTGTGATTCTCCTGCCAGTAGCTGAGGTTATAGGTATGTGCCATGATTCCTAGTGGGAGAGAATTTGAAGTCTATATTCTGATGTCGGTTGTTTGTGAAATAATGGTATAGACAAAACAGTGATTGCTTTTTAAAAACTCTAAATTTATTATTTCTTTTAAAAATCTACAGTTAAAGTTTTTATAATGTTGCTTCAAAACAAAGAAACTAAAAATTAGAATAAATTAGAGCTGGGGATTTATCTCAGCGGCATAAGCACCTGCCTGGCAAGTGCTAGATCATGAGTTCGATTCCCATTACCAAAAAGAAAAAAAAGGAATAAATTAGAAATCTATTCCTTAAAGTCTTTTTAGTTGATATATTTAGGGCTATATTATTCCTGACAGGGCTTGCTTTTAACCAGAGAATTTATTAAATATCCAAACTCAGTATCTTTCATTGTAGTGATTTTAGTAGTTTTTGAGACATAGTAGTATTGATTTTATTTTTCTTACACAGTAAATATTCTTTTCTTTCAATGCATATGTATTTTTGTAGATCTTTAATTAGCTAGTAAGTTTTTGTTTTGTTTTGTTTTGTTTTGTTTCGTTTTGTGTCGGGGATTGAACTCAAGATCCCGTGCTTGCAAGGCAGGTGCTTATGCCACTGACCTAAATCCCTGGCCCAGTAAGTTATTGTTGAAAAAAATTTTTTTGAACTTTCTAATAAATGACTGTGAAGAATTTTGGATGAAACATTAACTTGCGTCTGGTGTCATGCTTCCCATTAACCATGGACAGAAGCTTCAGTGATTCTAGAATCTCACATATTTAAAAAGCAGTACAACTTTATATGTGTAACACTGGCGATTGAATCCAAGGATCTGCTGAAAGCACTCTGCTACTATACCTGGCCCTTTTAAATTTTACCTTAAGACAGAATCTCACTAGATTTCCTAGGCTAGCCTTGAACACTGAATTCTTTTGCGTTAGCTTCCTGTAATCCAATAGTTTGGATTACTGATTTTGCCACCACACCTGAATACAAGTTTTCGTAATTATTTTTCCTGTCTGTTTGCTTGTTCATCATGTTAACATGTTAAATAATGATGATTCATAAGAATGAGTACTTTTAAAAACTTATTCCTATGTAGCCACTTGTATAATATGTAAGTATTCATGTAGTCAAAGCCAGTTTGTAAAGAAACTGTCATGATTATTTATGTAATCTTGCAAAAATTTGGTAATTTTACATGATTACCCTATAATACATCTCAGACCCCTGTACCATATCACCAGTGTCAGTAGTTGTAATGGTTGACTGATGTGTCCTTTCAGTTCTTCAAGAAAACAGTTGTATAGACAGAAGGGGCATACTGGATTATGTAGTACTTAAAATGAGTTACCTGAAAACATTCAATTCTTTGTGAATCATCCTATGTCATCAGGATGTTTATATATTCTTCATCACTGAAAGTTTGATAGAAATCAGAGTTAACCATCTAGTATAGATACAGGTCAGAATTAATGATTTACCAAGGAAGAACTTACTTTTGTGAAATGATCATTAGATGGGACAGTAATTATCTTTGTTGATTTTGAAACTGGCTGACATTTCAAATTCTCTCAGAAAGAAACACTAAAAAAGCAAAACAAAACAAAATCCAGAAAAATATATTAGCTTTCCAGCTGCAAGGGCAAAATACCTGACACCTGAAACTTAAAGGAATCACAGCTTATTTTTGTCTCACTTTCATTCTGTGGTTGGTAGGTTTCCAGGCAGAAGCATCATGGTTGAATGGCATGACAGGGGAAAGCTGCTCAATTAATGATGGCCAGGAAGCAGGGAACAGGGGAAGAACCCCAAAGACGAAAGGGCTGGGGAGCATATATAGTCTCCAAGCTCACAGTTTGATAATCTACCCATTATAATCTAATCAAGTTAATAATCAGAATTAGCTGTCACAAGAGTATATATGCTTGATCTTTTATTGAGAAATATTGTTTAGTTTTCTAAAGTTAAAACTTTGGATTTCTGAATATTAAATATTAGGCTAATTCAACTCAGATACTTTTACTTTGTCAACATTAAGTCTTTGTGGTATTACAATTTTAGTTATTTAATTCATTAATTTAAAGCTACAAAGATTTAAGACTTTGTATCTTCATTCACATTCGTTTTATTTGAAAAAATTGCAGTATCTTGCACCTAAAAAATAGTGTACAATTCATGTTGTAACTCTGAGTAATTGCCTAGTCCACATTAGCCATAGAGTAACTATTTGGTATCATTTTACAGGAGACTTTGCAGCAATTGATTATGATGTCATTGCCAAATGTCTTAATCATTGGCAAAAATCCTTTTTCTGGTAAGTATTAAAATATAACGTGATAATAATGTTCTGCCTTTGCAGAATACTATGTTTACACACTTAAGTTTTTCACTACTCCTTTAGAAAAGTTGGGTGATGCTGCAGTTGGTAGCAAGAAAACAAGCTTAGAACCTGTAAGTTGTGGGAAGGACTAGATATACCTTTGGCATGAAGTCCAGTGTTTTTCCTCCTGTACCAAATGGATAGCTTTTGGTGATTATTATGATTTTTAATGTCACACGAATATAAAAGATGATGGAGTTACAAGCTTATAGGACTGTAACCTAAGAAATCATTTTGAAATGAGTTCTATTTGTATACCTATCATTTCCAAAGTTTGACGCTAAGGTTTTGCTGATGTTTTAAACTACTTTTGAATGAAAAAATGAGAAGCAGTTTCCTAGAGCTTTTAAATTATTTTACTTAAAAGTCTTACCCTTTGCCAGATTTTAAATATGACATGTTAACAGGTTACTGTTTGTTTTGGTAACTGGTAGTTAAACCTGGCAGCCTCTCACGTTAAATACACAATTACACTCTCACATGCTAAACACATTGAGTTACACTTCTAGCCCACAGAGTTGTAATTTTGAAAAGAGAATTTAATTCCTGCTAGTGGCATGGTATGCAGGTTGAGCATACTGTGTCTTCTCTGACCCCTGCCCTGTCCTGTAGTCAAAATCAACAGCAGCAGCAGCAGCAACAAAAACCAGGCCACTATTTTAAAACTTATTAGATGGATTGGGGTGAATTCAACTAGCTAAATGAGTAATTTAGTTTCTGGAGATACTTTGGGGTGTTGGATTATACATATTAAAAAAGGGAGGTTTAGCAGCTTAGCTCAGTGGTAGAGCCCTTGCCTAGCATGACCAAGGTCCTGGGTTCAATCCCAGCGCTGCGATGGTGGAAGAATAAAATGAAAGAAAAAAAGGAGGGAAAGAAAGTTTCTAGACAAAATGGAATTTTCAGTTCCATATGCATTTAGTAATTAACTCCTAACTTTTAGGGACCAGGTATTTAAAGAAATGGTCTATGTTCTGGAGGATCTTTTGAGTTAGTAAAATTTCCCATATTACTGGGAAATCATGCAATAATTAGTATGAAATAGAGATACATATGAAATGTTAAGCCATGTAAAATATGAAGTCATTTATTTTTATTTAAAAATAACAGTCATTTGTATATGTTTGTGGTAGGTTTAGGACTGTAAGTATTGGTTTAGGAACAACTACACAAAGATGTGAGAACTGTACCAAGACAATGGTGGCAGACTTACGGCACGTGTGCCACAGCAGGCTGTTTGTATCATTGAAAGCTCTAGAAGGTTCGCCATCACTGGCCTTAGATACTGATTATTTAAATAATTCACAGGTGGGATGAAGAAGTAGCGAAAGAAAGATACAGATATGTATATCTATATCTACTAAATATTTAAGAAAATCTTACTTGAATGTTTTTGGATAGATCATCTCTCCAGTTCTGTAACAGGCTGTTAACCTTGTATCCAGTTTGTTACATACCATTTATTAGGAGTCTCACTGAAACAGACATTTAAGATCTTGATCCTTATGTGCTTATACAGTACAACTCCATTTAAATTTTATAGATAGATGAATAATAATATTTGTATTCTAGATAGTAATATTTGTATTCTAGAAATTATTGTATTCTAGATAATAATATTTGTATTCTAGAAAGAAAACATGGTGATATATCACAAGCTGGTGTGCTGGTGACATATCACAAGCACAGTGCTTGCCTGGCAAGAATGAGGTCCTGAGTTCAATTCCCTGTACCAAAAAAGAAAGACACTGAGAAACCAGACCTGTATAGGTGCCATTTTGACTGACTTTGTGGCATATAATATTGTATCAGTGTAATTTGGTAGGATCTTATTTGGTAGGCTGATGTAATATAATTTATGGAAAAGGAATACATTCATAAGTAGCATATTTACTTCATGAAACCTTGTAACATTTATACGACAGACCTTCAGAAGTAAACTTGTCTCCCATCTTGGATTTTATTACCACATTGCAAACACAAAGGGCTGCTTTTTACATTTCCTACTATCTGTGTTTATAGAATTAACCTTTTGGTCAACTTACTGTGAATATTACCTGCAGAATATAACAGAGTTGAAATAGAGCTAAATATTATACTAAGTAATTGTTTTTGTTTCAGAACAAGGCACAGAAGAAGTTAAAAAACTGCTTTTACTATTACTGGGTTGTGCAGTTCAGGTAAATTAAAGTATTTCTTCATATTTTCATGTTAGCCTGTTTAATGTTTTTTCAGGCTCTGGTGTTTGAAAGACAGATGATGTATCATTAGTTTTCAAAGCCTATTGTAAAGTTGTAAATGTTTGTATAACTTCCTAAGGAGACTATGTTGAACAAAAAGTTATTCTACTATTTTTAAAATTTAGTTATATACTTACGACATTTAAAAATCTTTATTCTTTCTCTTGTTCTGAGAGGGTTAATGGCCCCTAAGTTTTTCACATTTCTTTAGGGTTGTCTTTAAGAACCTCTCCCAGAAATATTTGTAATTTGTTTCTATATTTTAGAAGAATTAACAATAAAAGGAGTAGAATTTTGAAAAATCTTTTATAAGTCTGGGATACAGATCTGCAAATGGGAAAGGGATCAAGAGATGGAGGGAGGGAAAAGAAGAGGATAAAAAGGGGACATTAAAAGAATTAAGGAGTGAGTCTACTTTCTAAACTGGTGCACATTAATAACATACTTAAAAGTTTGTTTTGTTTTGTTTTTTAAATAAAAGCAAAGATGTTGAGAAACCCACTTGTTGCAGAGCCATCATGTATGACTGAAGTGTAGGAACAAGGCCAGGGATAGGACTGGTGATTTGACAAGAAGTGCTACTTTGAGATTTTATCTTGTAGGCATTTTGGAGCCACTAGCGCTGGTAAGGTCAAATGTATAAAAGGCAAAAATCTCCTGTCAGAGTGAAGTGTGGTGGTCGGTAATCTCAATGCTCTAGGATGCTGAGGCAGGATGATTGTAAATTTAAGGCCAGCATGTACAATTTAGGGACTTAGTGTGACATGTCTGAACGTTTGAAAAAGGCCTGGACGTGTAGCTCAGTGTGAAGGCCTGATTCAGACCCCAGTATCAAAGAAAAAAAATAACTCGGTCTTCAGCTGTGACTATATGAATAACTGCAAATCTTCATTAATACTTTGAGTAAAGAGCCAAAATGTACATCTGGATAAGAAACTATTGGGCAAACCAATCTGCAAAAACTTGCAGATTGTTTGAACACTTAGAATATACAGTCATAGAAAAATTTATTCAGCTAGTAGTTCAACAGATAATTCTAATGTTTAGTATAATACATATAGTATAAATACTAAGTAGCAAAACATGCTGTGTACATCTGAATTAATTTTGTCTGTTAAACTTGTGATATGTAGGTAGAAGTAGGAAATAAAGGTTGCTCATATGATACTAGAATCCAGAAATTTAGTTGGTCACAGGTTTCAAAACATGTTTCATTTTTAAAAATTAGTTTTAAAACAGTAGACATAGAAATTGGAAAAAAATTTGTTTTGAAGAAAAATTACAAAATTCTTGAAGCAGCATTCAAAAACAGTTTTATGTCACAAAATAAATAGTTACTACTTTGTATCCTTGATTCCATCTAAATAAACACCATGCAAATAACTTTGAATATGAAGAATACTAAGGCGAGGATGAGGCTAACCCTGGCTGGCTGAACCACTTATCTTTGTCACTTTTCTCATCACCTGAACAAAATACCGAGTGCCTGCAAAGTGAAAGAGTTTATTTTGCATCCCTTATGGTCCATCGTCTTTTGGTTCCAAAACAGGACAGCGTGGCAGAGGGTCATGCTGGAGGAGAAGCTGGGCACATCACGGCAGCCAGGAGTAGGAGACAAAGGGGGGAGCTCCATTATTCAGTCACCTGCCAACCACATGAGGCTTTGGGGCCACTTTAGACCTAAACCATTCCATCAGGCAAGTTCCTTCCTTGTCTTTTTTTTTTTTTTTTTTATCTTTTTGAGACAGTTCAGACTGGCCTTGAACTCACTTTTTAGCCCAAGACTGATCTCAAATTTGCAATGATCCTCCTACCTCAATCTCTCATTTATTTTTTCTTCTTCTTCTTCTTTTTTTTTTTTTTTTTTTTTTTTGGTATAGGCATATTAGAATTATAAAATGCTGGGGTTTGGGAAAGTTGGTACAAACATTTAACCTATTTTGATCATTTTAAATCCCATTATCCCCCTCCCCCCACTTCTCTATCTTCAAAAAGTCTACCTCTTGTTTTCCTCTTATCTTTCTTTTCTTCCACCTGCCTTTCCTCCCTCATTTATTTTAGGTCTCTCATAAGAGAAAACACACACTATTTAACATTCTGAGTCTTAACTTATTTCACTTATGATGGCTTCAAGTTCCATCCATTTTCCTGAAGACAATATGATTTCATTCCTCTTTATGCTGATACTTCATTTTACATATGATTTCTTGAAATCCAAATTTGAATTGGCTAAGTTTGCGAGCTACTATACAGTATGTTGTTTACCCATCAGTTACAAAGTGTGTATATAAAGTACACTCAGATCTATGTAAAGTATCTTAAGTTAACATTTTAGAACTTGAACAATTGTATTACTTTTTTGAGAAATAAAGTATTTTCTGATAGAGGCATTTCTTTTTCTTTTAATGTACAGAAATAGCAAAAAGAATTTTTTCGTGCCAGGAATTGAACTCAGGCCCTTGCACTTGCCAGGCAGGTGCTGTGCCACTGAGTTATATCCCTGCCCCAGAAATAGCAGATTTTAAAAATACTATTTTTCTAATCTTTTTATTTTTTTTCTTATTATTTGAGTGTGATAAAATATGCAAATTGTGAAATTTACCATTTTAACCACTTTTAAGTATATGGTCCACTGTTCCTCACATTATTATGCAAACAAATTTTCTGAAACAAATCATGTGTGTTGAGCAGTAATGTAACATCTCCTTTGCTGCACTCGACAACCACTGTTTCACTTCTTTGACATTATTTTGGCTACCGTAGGTGCCTCATTTAATTAACATACATATTTGCTCTGTGTTACTCCCTTGTTAAGCAGGCTCATCCGTATCGTAGCATATATCTGAATCTCTGTCCTTTTACTTTGCATGGTATTCTGTCATATCGTGTATATCACTTTCTGTTCCTTTCACCGTCTTTGATAGGCTCTTCTGCTGCCTTTACTTTCTGACTGTTGTAAATAATGCTGCTCTGAACATGAGTGTTCAGTTTCCTGCTTTTATTCTTTTGGATATCTATTTAGGAGTGTGATTGCTAGATTATATGGCAGTTCTAGCTTTTACTTTTTTTTAAAGGAATTGTCATACTATTTTCCATAGTGACTATTATTTTGCACTCCCACCAGCAAGAACTAAGGAGTGGGCCAGGGTTTTAGCTCAGTGGCAAAGTGCTGCCTGCCTGGCAAACACAAAGTCCTAAATTTGATTCCCAGTTCCAAAAAAAAAGAACCGGGGAGCTAATTCTTCAACATTATCACATTTGTTTTCTGGTTTCTTTTAACAGTCCTTTGAAGAGAGAATTTTAATTTTTGCTTCTTTGTATCTTATTATGATCTTATTATGATCTTCCGTAACACTATGTTTTTTAAATTATAATTTTATTAGTGTTCTTATTCTTAAAAGATTTTATTACTTGTTTTATGATTTCCTTGTTTAGTAGTGTTTTGGCATGCTCATCCCTCTAGTTTAATTTTTCCAAATACATCTGTGTTCTTTAAGAGGAGAATACTAAGAAAAAAATATGCAAAATAGCATTGAGAATTGAGCCAGGTGTGGTGGCACACTTGGGAGGCTGAGGCAGGAGGATTGCTGTTAGTTTGAGACCAGCCTGGGCTACATAGTTCACGACCAGCCTGAATTACAGAGCAAGACTCTTACGTCAAAAAAAAAAAAAAAAAAAAAAAAAAATGTCTTAGTTACTTTTTATTCTTTGCTGAGACAAAATACCTGATGCCCAAAGTTGGGAAAGGAAAGGTTTATTTCTTATAGTTTTTGGAGGTTTCAGTCCATACTCAGTTGGCTCCAAGGCAGGGTGGCATGGCGAGGCCACAGTTCATGGCGGCTGCAAACAGCAAGCAGAAACCGGCAAGAGAGAGAGACACTTTCTTCCTGTCATTACATCACATCCTGGCTCCACCCCCTGGGAGGGCGTAGCACTGACACCATCAATCCAAGCACTAGATAATGAACCAGTCACAAATGCACAATGCAAATACATGAGGCCTGGGGGCCACCGACATAAAACATGACAGAAAGAAAAAGAAAAGAAACAAAGAAAAGAAAAAGAATTTAAGCTCTTTGGTGGCAGATATACAATTTTAAGCTTAATACTGCTCTTCATCCCACCCAAATAAGGTTTTTTTCCCTTATCTCAGCTTCCATTATCATATTCTAAGAACCCTGTGGCAATATTCTGGCTTAGAAGTCAATTACTGAACACAATTAAAATTAATTTAATGTCTGTGGCAGTTTGAGAACTTTAAATGTAGAGCTTAATTTTAAGTCAAACATTTTGCTGATAGTCTTCCATCTTTATAATAAAAATGGGCAGGGAAAACCAAGTTATATCATGTACAGGTACAAATTCTCTGATGAGTGTGATCATCGTGTATATTACAATGTACCAATGATATCTGATTGGAAAACAACTGTTCTTAATAGTAGATTTTTCTTATGTTCTAGGGCTATAATAGCCACTACATTTTCATTTTTTCATTTGTGCTAGCTACATTTCAAGTACTCATTAGCCACATGTTGGATAGCTCTGATAACAGACTATTTGGTTTGATTACCTAACTTCAAAGTTTGATTCTTCTCTTATTGTCTTTTCCATTTTGATATTTTCTTTCCTATCCTTCAGGATCCTATGAAATTTATTCTGTATTTTTTAAGAAAGTATAATCTATTCATGAAACACCTTCAGAATTGTTAAAACTTAAGCATTTAAGGGGAAATTTTGTAGAAATTCGGTAAGGGTAAAAGAAGAATTTTTAATTGATGTATGTTGAGAATGTGCTAAAGGATAAGATCCTAGAGATAAAAATAAAGAAACAATGGCTCTGGCACTTAGAAAAGGAAAGTGTTTGTGTTTTGTTTACATTAAATACACAAAAACTTAAGACAGTTGAGAGGCTCTGGTAAGTCATAGTCATTACCTTTTATAATCTGCCATTTTATATTCTGATTGGCTCAGAAACTACATAGTGTGCAGAAATGCTCAATTAAGTTGAGGTTACTGTACCTGAAAAATGTTATTTTTTATATGCTATGAATGTACAATTAGAAAGTAATTTTTAATTTTTCTCATAGGACTGTGAAATATTTAATAGGCAAAAAATTCACATTTTTAAACTCACTAATTTTTACAGTCCCCCCCATCAGACTTCCAAGTCATGATGAAGAATTGTACATTCCTGGTAGTTTAGTTTTAAACACTTTTATATCATCCTAATAATTTTTTACAGATTACAGAACTTCATGCACTGAATGGGGATATGTTTAAATTATATGGCAACAGAAATAAAATATTAAAGTTTGATAAACTTAAAAATATAAATCAAAGCCTTAAAAATTTTCTGATGCTCAGAGAGCTGCTGCTGCTGTGTGTGTGTGTGTGTGTGTGTGTGTGTGTGTGTGTGTGTGTGTGTATGTGTTATCTTCATTGGTAGTTCAGTACTTGGCCTAGGAGATGTGTCTAGCTAGACAAGGCAGTCCTGTCTATTTTGTATGCACTTCTTATTTGGTAGCTGCAAGAATACAGTTAAGCTAACAAGTTGGATTGCAGTATAAGAGATGTAGACCAAAGCAGAGATTAAGATATATTTTAAGTTGTTACTTAATACTTGTAGGAAAAGAGTAGGTTTACATTTTAATATTTTTAGTTTATATAAAGCTCTTTAAATTTTCATAATAAACAATTGCTGCCTTTATTCCTTTCGGTTTAATGTATATATAACTTTCTTAAATTTTGCACCAGTAATTTCATGTCATGTTAGAAACAAACCAAATATTTATTGTATAACCTTATAAATGTTGAACTGGCCACAAAAGTGAGTTTCTATTATTAAGACTGATAGGATGAAGATGTGAGAATGAATTGTAGTATTGAAGTAAATATCATTTGAATTTTTTTTTTCCCAAGAAGAAAGGTTGTGTTGTTTGGTGATAGCCAGGGACTGACTGAGCATTTTGGCTGTATTCCGAATTCTGCCACTGACTCACTGTGTTTTTTGGCAAGTTACGTATCCTCCCTGAAACAAGTTCTTGATTCTTTACTTCCCTGCTTGTAAAGCTAGCATAATAATATTGTACTGACCTCAGATGGATTGTGTAATAGTTTCCCACTTTAGAACTTCTCAGCATAAAAATAGCATGAATTTTTAGTGCCTTTTTAAAATAAATGTTTCTAAATCATTGTCTGTATTAGGTAAGTACATTAGAGAGGCAATTTAAATGTAAAACAAAAACCTTACTGTACTGTTTAAAACATAGCCAAGCCTCATGGGTTTTATATACAACAGTTTGAGGTGAAGTATGAGTGATTATTTTATTCTTAATTATAGTGTCAGAAAAAAGAAGAATTTATAGAAAGAATTCAAGGATTAGATTTTGATACAAAAGCAGCAGTTGCCGCGCATATTCAAGAGGTAATAACCTATGTAAATTTTTATGTACTTTTTATGAAGATTGTGATGTGTATACCTATGTATTTACCAGAATAGAGTCATAGGATAGAACAAAGCAAGATCAGATATAAACAAACCCTATTTTTGTACAAATTGTCTTAATTTTGGAGATAGCTACTTAAGTGGATCATCTTAGATGTCACATTGCTAATGACAAATGTACTATGTCCTTTATCTGTGAGGTTATAGGGGGAAAATGCTATTTAAAGAATGAACTATGCCGGGCGTAGTGGCGCACTCCTGTAATCCCAGCAGTTGGGAGGCTGAGGCAGGTGGATCATTGCAGGTTCGAGACCAGCCTGAGCTACAAAGTGAGCCCAAGGCCAGCCTGAACTGCATAGCAAGACCCTGTCTCAAAAAGATCAAAACAAAAAAAAACAAAAAAAATGAACTATGTCTTTTTTGACAGTACAGAATGAATCATATAATAAATGAAAGTAACATAAATTGGAACACTGCTTAGCACTTAAAACTGTAGAGACATAGAATGATAAGCTTAGGATTATGTAGTTCATGTGATTCTGTTTTAATTAAATGACAAAACATTATTACTTGAATAGTAAATTATAATTTGTAATGTACATATGAAACATTAGGGTATAATGTCAATGTCAAAGAATTAAAAGTCAAAAATTTTTGTTACGATATAAAAGTGCTGGTGCTATGGATTTAGCTCAGTGGCACAAGCGCCTGCCTGGCAAGTGTGAGATTGTGAGTTCCATCCCTGGCACCAAAAAAACAAAAACAAACAAAAAACCCCCAGAGATTTAAAGGTGCTGTTTCTGCATGTCTACTCTGGTTTTTAATCTTGTAAAGACTTTAAATTACATTATAGGGTGTTAAACTACATGTTGATCAGGAAGGAAAAAGAGAAAGGGAATTGAGAATTTTTAAGCAATGAAGATTGTCAGTATTTTAAATATTCTTAATTTATATGACTTTGTATTTTATATATTATCTGTTCTGTTAGTTAAAATTCATAGAAGCCATAACTCAGCTGTTCTCCTACCTGGGTATCTTCCTGAGAGACATAAAGATACATTTTACAGTAATGGGTGCATATCCATGACTATAGCAGCAGAGTTTATCATAGTTATGTCCTGCAGGCAGCATACATGTCTATCAACAAGTGAATAGATGAATATGTGGTATTTATGCACAACAGAGTACCATTCTGCTATAAAGAAGGATAAAATTTGAGTCATATGGAGGGAAATGGATGTACCTTGAGACCATAATATTAAGTGAAGTAAATCAAACAGAGGAGGTTAAATACTGTATGTTTTCTCTTATATGAGAAACCAAAATATAAGTAAGTGATGAAATAACTGGGTGTGGTGACACATATTTGTAATCCCAGCACTCGGCAGGCTGAAGCAAGGAGGATTGCTGTGAGTTTGAGGCCAGCCTAGGCACCAAAGTGAGTTGAAGCCCAGTGTGAACTGCATAGCATGACTGCATTCCAAAAAGAAAAAAAAAAGATAAAAGAACAAAGAAAGGAAGAAAGAAAGAACAAAACAAAAGATAGATAAAAGAAGCAGTACATTTTTTGCAGATGGAAAGGGAACCAAGAAATGGAGGGAGGAGAGTAAGGGAAGGGAATTTAAAAAGAATTAATAATGTAATGTACACATACCAAATGAACACAAGGGAAGTAAGCATCATGTATCACACTGAGATACTAATTTTAAAAATGCATAAATGCCAAATATCTTTTCAGTAACAGTGTGTTCAATAGTAAACATATTGAGACTTTTAAAAAAGTATGTGTGTCTGTGTTTTTATAATAGCTTTGTGGTGTTTATTTCATTTTGAATAAATGCTGTGTATTACAAGTTGCTGAACTTGTACCAGCCTTAAAAGTGTTATTTTTTGTTGTTTGTTGTAAAAGTGAAAGCAAAGTACTAGAATCATAGCAAGAAATGAAAAGCAGCAAATAAGTATTTTGTTTGTGTAACTCTTCCATTCTTTTTAAAAATTCTTATCTTGAGAATAATTTCTCCTAAGGTACTGTGATGACATCACCTTCAGAATCTACAAAGATTTAGCTGTTCAAGTGAAATGCAGTAACATATACTACAGGTCTAAAACTTTACTTTTGAGTTGTTCTAATACATTTAAAGCCTTACCTAAAGAAAAGTTAAGTTGTCTTTGTGTTTTATCATTATCTTTTAATGTACTTCTGTAGACATTATGATAGCTTTTCATTATGTTTTATAAGTCAGTATGTAAGTCTCATCCCTGTTTTGTTTATTTTGCTTGCCTTTCCAAAGGTTACCCATAATCAAGAAAATGTATTTGATCTGCAATGGATGGAAGTGACAGATATGCCTCAGGAGGATGTAGAACCCCTGTTGAAAAATATGGCATTGCATTTAAAAAGACTTATCGATGAGAGAGATGAACAGTCAGAGGTTTGTAAATTTCTTTCAGTGTATTATGAGTCTTTGCATACTAAGAAGAAAATAGTATCAGAAGCTTTCTAAAATTGATACTGTGTTTCTTAGGAATGGGTAAGAAAGTGCGACCATCCCTTGGTATCTGTGGAGAATTGATTCTAGGACCTTAGGAAATCAAAATCCATGAATGCTTAACTTTCTTACATAAAATGATGTATTGTTTGTATATAACTGATGTATAACCTATACTCATCCTCTTATTTACTTTGTCATATCTAGATTACCTAATGTAGTGTAAATGTTATGTAAATAGTTGTTGTACTGTATTATTTAGGGAATTTTGACAAGATAAAGTCCGCACATGTTTTAGTATCAACAGTTTTTTTTTCTGAATATTTTCTATCTGCAGTGGTGAATCCATGGGTGTGGTACCATATAGAGAGTACTGGCCATACTTTTTTATTATTATTGTTTTGTGAAACACAGTAACCAGAAAGCAAATATATAAGGACACTAGATTACCAGTAAACTAATTGCAATTTGATATTCTTTTCTCCACTCCTTATAAAATAATAATATTCTGATTTTATTTCTGTGTGTTTTTCACATCATTGCCACAGATTTGGCAACAGTAGAGAAGTGTGAAACTGAAAATATAGGTGATGTAAGTGGAAAACTCATTGCCTTGAAGCATAAGAATTTACTTAAGGTTGATTTCTTAGCTTTATTGCTACAGTTTGAAGTTGGAAATATTTAAGTATTAATAAAAAGGAGAATAACAGGTGTTCTGAATAAAATATCCCACAAAGAGCTTAGATTTTTATAGTGTGATGAAGTGTGATTTTTAAAGAGAATTATTATGAACTCCTTAAAATAAAATTTTGCTGTTAAGAGTAAAATAGCACTGAATTGTTTCTTTGAAACTCTGAAAGCAATTTATAATTTTAGAGCAGTCTAGACTTTAGTGATGAGTAATATTTTCTTAATAGCAGACCAAAATTGCCATTCAGGAGAAGGTATAGCTTTAATTAGCTTTTCTATTCACATAAGATAGTTTGAATTTAGAGAATTTGTATTTCTTCTCTTGGGACCATGGCAAGACTAGAACAGGAAGTTTCTAAAGTTTTGCTTTGTTTTGGGACGGTTTTTTTGTTGTAGTTTGTGTGTGTGTTTGTTGTCTTTTTGAGACAGTTTCCTTAAGCTGGCTTCACACTCACTTTGTAGCCCAGGCATACAGCAGTCTTCCTGAGCTGGGATTGCAGGTGTGCACTGCCACACCTGGACCTAAAGTTTTTTATTTTACACCAACTTTTCATGTCTCTGTAGAGTATCTTCAGTTTTGATGAGAATTTTATTTTCTTCAGGGATTAAAAGAGAAGAAAGGATAGGAAGTAATTATTTTTTTAAAGTAATATTTTTTGTATAACTAGAACAGTGAGATCAAAGAAAGGAAAGAAATGCATCAAAAATCTTATCTACAGATGTTTAGATATTGTGTATCAACCTTGTGTATTGTGTATAAACCTTGTCTAGAGATGCTTAGATAATTTCACTTTTAAACCATATAGTCTATCTTCTTTTGGTTTGTGTATCCTTTATAGAACATTCCTTTGTTTGTATTTCAAGTTTTTAGAGATACTGCAATAAGATATCCTCCAGGCCCTGAGGAATTACTTCTAAAAATCCGTAGTTTGGTTTTGTATAACTAATGGGCATGTATAAATTGCTTTTCTCATTTATATGACTTGATTAATAGGGGTGAACAAAAATATGTGTCATTATATAATTATTCGGCAGATCTAACAGATACATGATAAAATGTTATACAATGATTATTTAGAAAACTTTTCAGAACATATACTGCCAGAATAAGCATTTTTTTGTTGAACTGCTTCTTCTATTAAGGAACGTAATGATCAGCCATACTCTCCTGTCTCAGGTATTTGGGAAGCAAGTTGCTACCTGGTTAAATCCAACTCTGTGAGGAAGTTTTTTCTTTTCAATGTGAGCCAATAGGCAAATTAGTGAATGAAAAAATCATTAAAAATACTTGTGAAAATATCAGACAAAATAAAGATAGTATGTAAATAAGATAATTCTCTATCATTTAGTAAAATTAAAACAAGTTCTTACTTAGATTTTTTTTCTGTTTCAGGAATCTTTTATTTTGTATAGTGCTGTGGCTCAAACCCAGGCTCTTGAGCATGCTAAGCCAATGTTCCACCACTGAACTATACACCAGACTTTGTTTTTCTCTTTTGAGTGCTCTTTTATTATAATTGTTTCATATTGATATGGGAGGATAAAATTCCCGACCTACTGTATGTCCTGTACGAGTTTGTGTTCTCTAAAATTGAAGAATGAATTTTAGGAACAAAGGAAATAAGAGCAGAAATATTCATTGATAGAAGGAAAGCTTCTGTCTGAGAGAGAGAGAGAGAGAGAGAGAGAGAGAGAGAGAGAGAGAGAGAAGGGTCTCGAGTGGGTTGCCAGGAACTCTGTCTTTTCTAGGGGCTTTTATAGAGTAAAATCATGAGGTGAGATAGGTCTAAGGTAGGGAAAAATGGGAACTTGAAAGGCAGATGAGTATGAGGTGGGACAGAGCTATGGTCAACCAATAAGTTTAATTGTTCAGCTAAAATTGAACAAATTAGAGACAACTAGGGAAGTGAGTCACATAGCAAGCAAGCATTCTTTATGGATCAGTGATTTTTCATGTAGGGGATTGGGATGGCTTCTCCAGGGGATCCATACCTAATCCCTAAGGTTTATACCTAGGGTGTGGTTGCATTTGTTTTGCCTTCTGTTTTGAGATCTGGCCTATGCTGCCATATGTCTCCTCCAAGGTCACTAGACATCTGGTCCTCTGTGCTGGCTTCCTCGAGGGCCTAGCCCTTTCTGACTGCCTGTAATACTTCTAACTAGCCCAGCTGCCTGTAACAGTATCATTGTAACATACATATATTTGGTCACCCTGTTTTTAATTTCTCTCTCTTTTTCTTTTCTTTTTTTTTTTTTTTTTTTTGCAATACTTTGGAACCCCAATCCTCACACATATTAGACAAGCACTATATCACTGAGGTACATCTCCAGCCTTTTGTTTATTTGGTTTGGTTTAGTGTTTTGAGACAGTCTCACTCTGTAATTCAAACCAAATTTGAACTCACTACGTAGCCGAGGTTGGCATTGAGCTCGTGGTGATCCTTTTACCTCAGCCTCTCATATGCCTGGATTACAGGCCTGTGCCATGATGCCCAGCCCCCAGTCTCTTTCAAATCTTATTGTGATACATATCTGCAGATATTGTCTTGTTAAATTTGCCCAGATTGGTTTTGAACTTGTGGTCCTTTTGCCTCAGCCTCCTGAGTAGCTGAGATGTTTCAGGCATATGACACTACCTTGAGGGACTTTCTTATTAATGCTATGAAACATGTGTGTCTTCAGTCTTTTACTCAACACTAAATAGATTTTAATGAACTTCTTTATTGTCACTGTTTATTTAATGCCAGACTTTGTGCTCCAAGTTTAGCACATACTTTCTTTTTTTTTTTTAATTTTATTTAAAGAGAAAAAAAAAGCAATACAGAAAAACGGGTAGAAACAATACAAAACCTCAAAAAAACCCATAAATCACTAGTTAACAAACCACATACTGTCCTCCCAGAAATAGCTGTTCATG